>VZQC01012528.1:0-21524 GCA_009823505.1 Rhizomys pruinosus
ACTCTTCGAACCCTCTGGCCCAGCGCCTGGGCCCCGCTCTCAAGGCCCCAGCCCCAAGCTACTCGCCCAGTGGCTTCTGGGTATCCTGCCCAAAGGTGCATCCGCCCTGGCCGCCGGACTTTTCCGGACCCTCTGCCCAAGCGCCCGGGTCCCGCCATCAAAGCCCCAGCTCCCAAGCAACTCGCCCAGGTTTCTGGGTATCCTGCTCAAAGTTGCAGCCGCCCTGGCCGCCGGACTTCCGGAACCCTCTGGCCCAGCGCCTGTTCCCGCTCTCAAAGCCCAGCTCCCAAGCTACTCGCCCAGTGGCTTCTGGGTATCCTGCCCAAAGGTCAAGCCGCCCTGCCGCCGGACTCTTCCGACCCTCTGGCCCCGCCTGGTTCCCGCTCTCAAGGCCCCAGCTCCCCAAGCTACTCGCCCAGGTGGCTCTGCGGTTATTCTTGCCCAAACGGTGGCAGGGCCGCCCTGCCGCGGACTCTCCGACCTCTGGCCAGCGCCTGGTCCGCTCTCAGGCCCCAAGCTCCCAAGCTACTCGCCAGGTGGCTTCTGGGTATCCTGCCCAAAGGCGCAGCCGACCCTGCCGCCGGACTCTCCGGACCCTCTGGCCCAGCGCTGGGTCCCGTCTCTCAAGGCCCCAGCTCCAAGCTACTCGCCCAGGTGGCTTCTGGTATCCTGCCCAAAGGCCCAACCGCCCTGCCCGCCGGACTCACCGGACCCTCTCGCCCAGCGACCGGGTCCCGCTCTCAAGCCCCAGCTCCAGCACTCGCCCAGGTGGCTTCTGATCCTGCCAAAGGTGCAGCCGCCCTGGCCGCCGGACTTCCGGACCCTCTGGCCAGCGCCTGGGTCCCGCTCTCAGGCCCCAAGCTCCCAAGCTACTCGCCCAGGTTGGTTCTGGGTATCCTGCCCAAAACCGCAGCCGCCCTGGCCGCCGGACACTATTCCGGAACCCTCTGGCCCAGCCGGGCCTGGGGTCCGCTTCTCAAGGCCCCAGCTCCCAAAGTACTCGCCCTGGTGGCTTCTGGGTATCCTGCCCAAAGGTTGCAGCCGCCCTGGCCTCCGGACTCCCGGGACCCTCTGGCCCAGCGCCTGGTCCCGCTCTCAAGCCCCCAGCTCCCAGCTACTCGCCCAGGTGGTTCTGGGGTATCCTGCCCAAAGGTGCAGCCGCACTGCCCACCGGACTCTCCGGACCCTCCTGCCCAGCGCCTTGTCCCCGCTCTCAAGGCCCCAGCTTCCCAAGCTACTCGCCAGTGGCTTCTGGGTATCCTGCCAAAGGTGCAGCCGCCCTGGCCGCCGGGGGACCTCTCCGGGACCCTCTGGCCCAGCGCCGGTCCCGCTCTCAAGGCCCCAGCTCCCAAGCTACCTCGCCCAGGTGGCTTCTGGGTATCCTGCCCAAAGGTGCAGCCGCCCTTGCCGCCGGGGGACTATCCCGGACCCTCTGGCCCAGCCTGGGCCCGCTCTAAGGGCCCCAGCTCCCAAGCTTCCCGCCCAGGTGGCTTCTGGATCTCCTGCCCAAAGGTGATCCGCTCTGGCTGCCGGACTCTCCGGTCCCTCGGGCCCAGCGCCTGGGTCCCGCTCTCCAAGGCCCCAGCTCCCAAGCTACTCGCCCAGGTGGCTTCTGGGTATCCTGCCCATACGCGCAGCCGCCCTGGCCGCCGGGGGGACTCTCCCGGACCCTCTGGGCCAGCGGCCGGGTCCCGCCTTCAAGGCTCCAGCTCCCAAGTTCCTCGCCCAGGTGGCTTCTCGTTATCCTTTTCCAAAGGGTGCAGCCGCCTTTGGCCGCCGGACTCTCCGGACCCTCTGGCCCAGCGCCTGGTCCCGCTCTCAAGGCCCCAGCCTCCAAGCACTGCCCAGGTGGCTTCTGGGTATCCTCTCCAATAGGCGCAGCCGCCCTGGCGCCGGACTCTCCCGGACCCTCTGGCCCAGCGCCTGGGTCCCGCTCTCAAGGCCCCAGTTCCCAAGCTACTCGCCCAGGTGGCTTCTGGGTATCCTGCCCAAAGGCGCAGCCGGCCCTGGCCTCCGGACTCTCCGGACCCTTCTGGCCAGCGCCTGGGTCCCGGCCTCAATGGCCCCCAGCTCCCAAGCTACTTCGCCCAGGTGGCTTCTTGGGTATCCTGCCCAAAGGCCAAGCCGCCCTGGCCGCCGGACTCTTCCGACCCTCTGGGCCCAGTGCCTGGGTCCCGCTCTCAAGCCCCCAGCTCCCAAGCTACTCGCCCAGGTGGTTTCTGGGTATCCTGCCCAAAAGGGCAGCTACCCTGGCTGCCGGACTCTCCAAACCCTCTGGACCAGCGCCTGGGTCCCCGCTCTCAAGGCCCCAGCTACCAAGCTATTCGCCCAGGTGGGTTCTGGGTTTCCTGCCCAAAGGTGCAGCCGCCCTGGCCGCCGGGACTATCCCGGAACCTCTGGCCCAGCGCCTGGGTCCCGCTCTTAAGGCCCCAGCTCCCAAGCTACTCGCCCCAGTGGCTTCTTGGGTAACTGCCCCAAAGGTGCAGCCGCACTGCCCACCGGACTCTCCGGACCCTCTGCCCAGCGCCTGGGTCCCGCTCTAGGCCCCAGCTCCCAAAGCTACTCGCCCAGGTGGTTTGTGGGTATCCTGCTCAAAGGCGCGTCCGCCCTGGCCGCCGGACTCTCCGGACCCTTCTGGCCCATCGCTTGGGTCCCGCTCTCAAGGCCCAGGCTCCCAATCTTCTCGCCCAGGTGGCTTCTGGGTATCTGCCCAAAGGTTGCAGCCGCCCTTGGCCGCCGGACTCTCCGGACCCTCTGGCCCAGCGCCTGGTCCCGCCTTCTCAAGGCCCCAGGCTTCCCAAGCTACTCGCCAGGTGGCTTCTGGGTTATATTCCTGCCCAAAGGGCACAGCCGCCCTGGCGCCGGACCTATCCGACCTCTGGCCCAGCACCTGGTCCTTCCCTCAAGGCCCCAGCTTCCCAAGCTACTCGCCCAGGTTTCTTCTGGGTATCCTGCTCAAAGGCGCCACCGCCCTGGCCGCCGGACTCTCCGGACCCTCTGGGCCCAGCGCCTGGGTCCCCCGCTCTCAAGGCCCCAGCTCCAAGGCTACTCGCCCAGGTGGCATCTGGGTATCCTCCAAAGGTGCAGCCGCCCTGGCCGCCGGACTCTCCCGGACCCCTGGCCCAGCGCCTGGGTCCCGCTCTCAAGGCCCCAGCTCCCAAGCTACTCGCCAGGTTGTCTTCTGGGTATCCTGCCCAAAGGTGAAGCCGCCCTGGCCGCCGGACTCTCGGGACCCTCTGGCCCAGCGCCTGGTCCCGCTCTCAAGGCCCCAGCTTCCCAAGCTACTCGCCCAGGTGGCTTCTGGGGTATCCTGCCCAAAGGCGCAGCCGAAACCCCTGGCCCCGGACTCTCCGGACCCTCTGGGCCAACGCCTGGGTCCACGCTCCAAGGCCCAGCTTCCCAAGCTACCGCCCAGGTGGCTTCTGGTATCCTGCCCAAAGGCGCAGCCGCCCTGGCCGCCGGACCTTCCGGACCCTCTGGCCCAGCACATGGGTCCCGCTCTGTCCTCAAGGCCCCAGCTCCAAGCTACTCGCCCAGGTGGCTTCTGGGATCCTGCCCCAAAGTTTGCAGCCGCCCTGGCCGCTGGTCTCTCCGGACCCTCTGGTCCCAGGCGTGGGTCCCGCTCTCGGGGCCCCAGCTCCCAAGCTACTCGGCCCAGGGTGGCTTCTGGGTATCCTTGCCAAAGGCGCAAGCCGGCCCTGGCCGCCGACTCTCCGGACCCTCTGGCCCCAGGCGCCTGGCCCGCTCTCAAGGCCCCAGCTCCCAAGCTTAACTCGCCCAGGTGGCCTGGTTCCTGCCCAAAGGTGCAAGCCGCCCTGGCCGGCCGGACTAATCCGCGACCCTCTTCCCCAGCGCCTGGGTCCCGCTCTCAAGGCCCCAGCTCCCAAAGTACTCGCCCTGGTGGCTTCTGGGGATCCTGCCAAAGGTGCAGGCCTGCGCCTGGCCGCCGGGACTCTCCGGACCCTCTGGCACCGCGCCTGGGTTCCCGCTCTCAAGGGCCCAGCTCCCAAGCTACTCGCCCAGTTGGCTCTGGGTATCCTGCCCAAAGGTGCAGCCCCGCCCTGGCCGCGGACTCTCCGGACCCTCTGGCCAGCGCCCGGGTCCCGCCACGCTTCAAGGCCCCAGGTCCCAAGATACTCGCCCAGGTTGCTTCTTGGTATCCTGCCCAAAGGCGAAGCCGCCCTTGCCGCCGGACTCTCCGGACCCTCTGCCAGCGCCTGGGTCCCGCTTCAAGGGCCCAGGGCTCCCAAGCTACTCGCCCAAGGGGCTTCTGGGTATCCTGCCCAAAGGCGCAGCCGCCCTGGCCGCCGGACTCTCCGGACCCTCTGGCCCAGCGCCTGCGGTCCCGCTCTCAAAGCCCCAGCTCCCAAGGGCACTCGCCCAGGTGCTTCTGGGTATCCTGCCCAAGGCTTGCAGCCGCCCTGGCCGCCGGACTCTCCGGGACCCTCTGGCCCAGCGCCTGGGTTCCTCCCTCAAGGCCCCAGCTCCCAAATCTACTCTGCCCAGGATGGCTTCTGGGTATCCTGCCCAAAGGTGGCAAAGCCGCCCTGGCCGCCGGGACTCTCCGTACCCTCTGGCCCAGCGCCTGGGTCCCGCTCTCAAGGCCCCAGCTCCCAAGCTACTCGCCCAGGTGGCTTCTGGGGTATGCCTGCCCAAAGGTGCAGCCGCCCTGCCAGCCGGACTCTCCGGACACCCTCTTGCCCAGTGCCTGGGTCCCGCTCTCAAGCCCCCAGCTCCCAACCTACTCACCCAGGTTGGCTTCTGGGTATCTTGCCCAAAGGTGCAGCCGCCCGGCCGCCGGACTCTCCGGACCCTCTGGCCCACGGCCCGGGTCACCGCCCTCAGCGCCCCAGCTCCCAAGCTACTTCGCCAGGTGGGCTTCGGGTATCCTTGCCCAAAGGTTGCTCCTGCGCCTGGCCGCCGGGACTCTCCGGACCCTCTCGGCCAGCGCCCTGGTCCCGCTCTCAAGGCCCAAGCTCCCAACCTACTCGCCCACGGTGGGCTTCTGGGTATTCTGCCCAAAGGTGCAGCCGCCTGGCCGCCGGACTCTCCGGGACCCTCTGGCCCAGCGCCTGAGGGTCCCGCCCTCAAGGCCCCCAGCTCCCAAGCTACTTCGCCCAGGTGGCTCTGGGTATCCTGGCCCAAAGGTGCAGCCGCCCTGGCCGCCGGACTACCCGGACCCTCTGGCCCAGCCGCCTGGGTCCCGCTCTCAAGCCCAGCTCCCAAGCTACTCGCCCAGGGTGCTTCTGTGGGTATCCTGCCCAAAGGTGCATCCGCCCTGGCCGCCGGAATCCCCGGACCCTCTGGCCAGCGGGGCCTGGTCCCGCTCTCAGGGCCCAGCTTCCCAAGCTACTTCGCCCAGGTGGCTTCTGGTATCCTGCCCAAAGGTGCAGCCCCCCTGGCCGCCGGACTCTTCCGACCCTCTGGTCCAGCGCCTGGGTCCCGCTCTCAAGCCCCAGCTCCCAAGCTTACTCCCCAGGTTGGCTTCTGGGTATTTTCCTGCCCAAAGGGGCAGCCCCCCTGGCCCCCGGACTCTCCGGACCCTCTGGCCCCAGCGCCTGTGGGTCCTGCTCTCAAGGCCCCAGCTCCCAAGCTTACTCGCCCAGTGGGCTTCTGGGTATCCTGCCCAAAAGGGCAAAGGCGCAGCCCCCTGGCCGCCGGACTCTCCGGACCCTCTGGCCAGCGCCTGGGTCCCGCTTCTCAAGGCCCCAGTTCCCCAAGCTACTCGCCCAGGTGGCTTCTGGGGTATCCATGCCCAACAGGCGCAGCCGCCCTGGCCGCCGGACTCTGCCGGACCCTCTGGCCAAGCGCCTGGGTCCCGCCCTCAAAGCCCAAGCTCCCAAGCTACTCGCCCAGGTGGCTTTCGGGTATCCTGCCCAAAGGTTGCAAAGGCCTGCGCCTGGCCGCCGGGACTCTCCGGACCCTCTGGCCCAGCGCCTGGGTCCCGCCTTCAAGGGCCCCAGCTCCCCAAGCTACTCGCCCAGGTGGCTTCTGGGATCCTGCCCCAAAGGGCACCGCCCCTGGCCGCCGGACAACTCGTCCGGAACCCTCTCTGGCCCAGCGCCTGGGTACCGCTCTCAAGGCCCCAGCTCCCAAGCTACTCGCCCAGGTTGGTTCTGGGTATTCCTGCTCAAAGGTGCAGCGGCCCTGGCCGCCGGACACTCAGGACCCTCTGGCCCATTCGCCTGGGTTCCCGCTTCTCAAGCCCAGCTCCCAAAGCTACTCCCCAGGTGGCTTCTGGGTATCCTGCCCAAAGGTGCAGCCGCCCTGCCGCCGGACTCTCGGACCCTGGCCCAGCGCCTGGGTCCCGCTCTCAAGGCCCCAGCTCCCAAAGCTACTCGCCCAGGTGGCTTCGGGTTATCCTGCCCAAATGTGCAGCCGCCCTGGCCGCCGGACTCTCCGGGACCCTCTGGCCCAGCGGCCTTGGGCCCGCTCTCAAGGCCCCAGCTCCCAAGCTACCGCCCAGGTGGCTTCTGGGTATCCTTGCCAAAGGCAGGGGCCCCCTGGCCGCCGGGACTCTCCGGACCCTCCTGCCCAGCGCCTGGGTCCCGCTCTCAAAGGCCCCAGCTCCCAAGCTACTCGCCCAGGTGGGCTTCTGGGTATCCTCCCAAAAGGCGCAGGCCGCCCGGGCCGCCGGACTATCCGGACCCTCTGGCCCAGCGCCTGGGTTCCCTCTCTCAAGGCCAGCTCCCAAGCACCTCGCCCCAGGTGGCTTCTGGGTTTATTCCTGCCCCAAAGGTGCCATACCTGCGCCTGGCCGCCGGGACTCTCCGGACCCTCTAGCCAGCGCCTTGGTCCCGCCTCTCAAGGGCCCCAGCTCCCAAGGCTACTCGCCCAGGTGGCTTCGGGTTATCCTGCCCAAAGGGCAGCCGCCCTGGCCGCCGGACTCTCCGGACCCTCTGGCCCAGCGCCTAGGTCCCGCTCTCAAGGCCCCAGCTTCCCAAAGCTACTCGCCCAGGTGGCTTCTTGAGGTATCTTGCCCAAAGGTGCAGCCGCCCTGGCCGCCGGATCTCCGGGACCCTCTGGCCCAAAGCGCGCCTGGGTCCCGCTCTCAAGGGCCCCAGCTCCCAAGCTACCTGCCCAGGTGGCTTTCTGGGTAATCCTGCCCAAATGCGCAGCCGCCCTGGCCGGCCGGACCTCTCCGGGGACCCTCCGGCCCAGCGCCTGGGTCCCGCTCTCAAGGCCCCAGCTCCCAAGCTACTCGCGCCGGTGGCTTCTGGGTATTCCTGCCCAAAGGCGCAGCCGCCCTGGCGCCGGACTCTCCGGACACCTCTGCCCAGCGCCTGGTCCCGCCTCTCAAGGGCCCCAGCTCCCAAGCTACTCGCCCAGGTGGGCTCTGGGTATTACCTGCCCAAAGTGGCAGCCGCCCTGGCCGCCGGACTCTCCGGACCTCTGGCCCAGCGCCTGGCTCCCGCTCTCAGGCCCCAGCCCCAAAGCTACTCGGCCCAGGTGCTTCTGGGTATCCTGCCCAAAGGTGCAAGCCGCCCTTGGCCGCGGTACTCTCCGGACCCTCTGGCCCCAGCGCTGGTCCCGCTTCAAGGCCCCAGCTCCCAAGCTTACTCGCCCCCAGGTGGCTTTCTGGTATCCTGCCCAAAGGTGCAGCCGCCCTGGCCGCCGGACTATCCGGACCCTCTGCCCCAGCGCCGGGGTCCCGCTCTCAAGGCCCAGCTCCCAAGCTTACTCGCCCAGGTGGCTTCTGGTATCGCCCAAAGGTGCAGCCTCCCTGGCCGCCGGACTCTCCGGACCCTCTGGCCCAGCGCCTGGGTCCCGCTCTCAAGGCCCCGGCTCCCAAGCTTACTCCCCAGGTGGCTTTGGGTATCCTGCCCAAAGGTGCAGCCGCCCTGGCCGCCGGACTCTCCGGAACCCCTGGCCCAGCGCCTGGGTCCGCTCTCAAGCCCACTCCCAAGCTACTCGCCCAGGTTTCTTCTGGGTATTCCTGCTCAAAGTTGCAGCCGCCCTGGCCGCCGGAACTCTCCGGGACCCTCTGGCCCAGCGCCTGGGTCCCGCTCTCAATGGCCCCAGCCTTCCCAAGCTACTCGCCCAGGTGGCTTCTGGGTATCCTGCCCAAAGGTGCAGCCGCCCTGGGCCGCCGGACTATCCGGACCCCTTCTGGCCCAGCGCCTGGGTCCTGCTCTCAAGGCCCCAGCTCCCATAGCTACTCGCCCAGGTGGCCTCTGGGTATCCTCCCCAAAGTCGCATCCGCCCTGGCCTCCGGACTCTCCGAACCCTCTGGACCCAGCGCCTGGTCCCGCCCTCAAGGCAACAGCTCCCAAGCTACTCGCCCATGGTGGCTTCTGGATATCCTGGCCCAAAGGTTGCAGCCGCCCTGGCCGCCGGATTTTCCGGACCCTCTGGCCCAGCCGCCGGGTCCCGCCCTCAAGTCACCAGCTCCCAAGCTACCGGCCCAGGTGGCTTCTTGGGTATCCTGCTCAAAGTTGCAGCCGCCCTGGCCGCCCGGACTCTCCGGACCCTCTGGCCCAGCGCCCTGGGCCCGCTCTCAAGGCCCCCACTCCCAAGCTACTCGCCCAGGTCTCTTCTGGGTATCCTGCCCAAAGGACGCAGCCGCCCTGGCCGCCGGACTCTCCGGACCCTTCTGGCCCAGCGCCTGGGATCCCGCTCTCAAGGCCCCAGGCTCCCAAGCTTTACTCGCCCAGGTGGCTTCTGGTATCCCTGCACCCAAAAGGCGCAGCCGCCCTGCCGGCCGGAACCTTCTCCGGACCTTCTGGCCCAGCGCCTGGGTCCCGCTCTCAGGGGCCCCAGCTTCCCAAGCTACTCGCCCAGGTGGCTTCTGGGTATCCTGCCCAAAGGTGCAGCCGCCCCTGGCCGCCGGACTCTCCCGAACCCTCTTGGCCCAGCGCCTGGGTCCCGCTGTCAAGGCCCCAGCTCCCAAGCTACTCGCCCAGGTGGCTTTCGGGTATCCTGCCCAAAGGGCAGCCGCCCTGGCCGCCGGGACTCTCCGGACCCTCTGTCCCTCTGGCCCAGCGCCTGGTTCCCGCTCTCAAGGGCCCCAGCTCCCAAGCTACTCGCCCAGGTGGCTTTCTGGGTATCCTGCCCAAAGGTGGAGCCGCCCTGGCCGCCGGACAATCCGGCGACCCTCTGGCCCAGCGCCTGAGAAAGAATAAATAAAAACGCACGGGCCGCAAACACGGGCTAAGCAAGGAACAGGTCCCGCTCTCAAGGCCCCAGCTCCAAAGGCTACTCGCCCAGTGGCTTCTGGGTATCCTGCCCAAAGGTGCAAGCCGCCCTGGCCGCCGGACCTCCGGACCCTCTGGCCCAGCGCCTGGGTCCCGCTCTCAAGGCCCCAGCTCCCAAGCTACTCGCCCAGGTGGCTTCTGGGTATCCTGCCCAAAAGCGTGCAGCCGCCCTGCCGCCGGACTCTCCTGACCCTCTGGCCCAGCCCCTGGGTCCCGCTCTCAAGGCCCCAGCTCCCAAGCTACTCGCCCAGGTGGCTTCTGGGTTATCCTGCCCAAAGGTGCAGCCGCCCTGGCCGCCGGACCTTCCGGACCCTCTGGCCCAGCAACCGGGTCCCGCTCTTCAAGCCCCAGCTCCCTAGCTACTTGCCCAGGTGGCTCTGGGTATCCTGCCCAAAGGTGCAGCCGCCCTGGCCGCCGGACTATCCGGACCCTCTGGCCCAGCGCCGGCTTCCGCTCTCAAGGCCCCAGCTCCCAATCCACTCGCCCAGGTGGCCTCTGAGGTATTCCTGCCCAAAGGTGCATTCCGCCCTGGCCGCCGGACTCTCCGGAGACCCTTGGACCAGCGCCTGGGTCCCGCTCTCAAGGCCCCAGCTCCCAAGCTACTCGCCCAGGTGGCTTCTGGGTATCCTGCCCAAAAGGTGCAGCCGCCCTGGCCGCCGGCACTCTCCGGACCCTCTGGCCCAGCGCCTGGGTCCGCTCTCAAGGCCCCAGCTCCCAAAGCTACTCGCCCAGGTGGCTTCTGGGTATTCCGCCCAAAGGTGCAGCCGCCCTGTGCGCCGGACTCTCCGGACCCTCTGGCCCAGCGCCTTGGTCCCGCGCTCTCCAAGGCCCCAGCTCCCAAGCTACTCGCCCAGGTGGCTTCTGGGTATCCTGCCCAAAGGTGCAGCCGCCTTGGCCGCCGGACTCTCCGGGACCCTCTGGCCCAGCGCCTGGGTCCCGCTCTCAGGCCCCCAGCTCCCCAAGCTACTCGCCCAGGTGGCTTCTGGGGTATCCTGCCCAAAGGCGCAGCCGCCCTTGGCCGCCGACCTCTCCGGACCCTCTGGCCCAGCGGGCTGGGCTCCCGCTCTCAAGGCCCCAGCTCCCAAGCTACTCGCCCAGGTGGCTTCTGGGTGATCCTGCCCAGAGGTGCAGCCGCCCTGCGCCGCCGGACTCTCCGGGACCCTCTGGCCCCAAGCGGCCGGTCCGGTCTTCAAGGCCCCAGCTCCCAAGCTACTCGTTGCCCAGGCCTGGGTTATCCTGCCCAAAGTGCAGCACTGGCCTTGTCCCGACTCCCTGGACCCTTTGGCCCAGCGCCTGGGTCCCGCTCTCAAGGCCCCAAGTCCCAAGCTACTCGCCCAGGTGGCTTTCTTGGGTATCCTGCCCAAAAGGCGCAAGTCCTGCGCCTGGCCGCCGGGACTCTCCGGACCCTCTAGACCAGCGCCTGCGGTCCCGCCCTAAGGGCCCCAGCTCCCAAGCTACTTCGCCCAGGTGGCTTCTGGGTATCCTGCCCAAAGGCGCAGCCGCCCTGGCCGCCGGACCTTCCGGACCCGGCCCAGCGGCCGGGTCCCGCTCTCAAGGCCCCAGCTCCCAAGCTACTCGCCAGTGGCTTCGGGTATCCTGCCCAAAGGCGCAATCCGCCTGGCCGCCGGACTCTCCGAACCCTCTGGCCAAGCGCCGGGTCCCCGCCCTCAAGGCCCCAGTCCCCAAGCTACTCGCCAGGTGGCTTCTGGGATCCTTGCCAAGTGCAGCCGCCCTGGCCGCCCGGACTCTCCAGACCCTCTAGCCCAGCGCCCAGGTCCCGCACAAAAGGCCTCAAGCCCAGGAATAACCCAGCTCCAAAGCTACTCGCCCGGGTGGCTTCTGGTATCCTGCCCAAACGTGCAGCCGCCCTGGCCGCCGACTCTTCCGACCCTCTGGCCCAGCGCCCTGGGTCCCGCTCTCAAGGGCCCCAGCTCCCAAGCTTACTCGCCCAGGTGGCTTCTGGTATCCTGCCCAAAGGCAGCGCCCTGGCCGCCGGACTTCCGGACCCTCTGGCCCAGCGCCTGGGTCCCGCTCTCAAGGCTCCAGCTCCCAACTACTCGCCCAGGTGGGCTTCTGGGTATCCTGGCCAAACAAAGCGCAGCCGCCCCTGGCCGCCGGACTCTCCGGACCCTCTGGCCCAGCGCCTGGGGTATCCCGCCCTCAAGGCCCCAGGCTCCCAAGTCTACCGCCCAGGTGGCTTCTGGGATCCTGCCCAAAGGTGCAGTCGCACTGGCCGCCGGACTCTCCGGGCCCTCTGCCCCAGCGCCTGGGTCCCGCTCTCAAGGCCCCAGCTCCCAAGCTACTCGCCCAGGTGGCTTCGGAGTATCCTGCCCAAAGGCGAAACCGCCCTGGCCGCCGGACTCTTCCTGGACCCTTTGGCCCAGCGCCTGGGTCCCCCTCTCAAGGCCCCAGCTCCCAAGCTACTCGCCCAGGGGCTCGGGACCGCCAAAGGCGCAGCCGCCCTTGGCCGCCGGACTCTCCGGAACCCCTGGCCCAGTGCCGGGGTCCCGCTCTCAAGGCCCCAGCTCCCAATCTACTCGCCCAGGTGGCTTCGGGGTATCCGGCCCAGAGGTGCGAAGCCGCCCTGTCCGCCGGACCTCCGGACCCTCTGGCCCAGCGCCTGGGTTCCGCTCTCAGAGGCCCCAGTCCCAAGCTACTCGCCCAGGGTGCTTCTGGGTATCCTGCCCAAAGGTGCAGCCGCCTGGCCGCCGGGACTCTCCGGACCCTCGGCCCACGCCTGGGTCCCGCTCTCAAGGCCCAGCTCCCCAAGCTACTCGCCCAGGTGGCTTCTGGGTATCCTGCCCAAAGGTGCAGCCGCCCTGGCGCCGGACTCTCCGGACCCTCGGAAACCCAGCGCCTGGGTCCCGCCCAAGGCCCCAGCTTCCCAAAAGCTACTCGCGCCCAGGTGCTTTCTGGGTATTGGTATCCTGCCAAAAGGCGCAGCCGCCCTTTGGCCGCCGGACTCTCCGGACCCTTCTGGCCCAGCGCCTGGTTCCCGCTCTCAAGGCCCCAGCTCCCAAGTACTCGCCCAGGTGGGCTTCTGGGTATCCTTGCCCAAAGTGCTTTGCCGCCTGCCCGACTCTCTGGCCCTCTGGCCCAGCCCCTGGGTCCCGCTCTCAAGGGCCCAGCTCCCAGCCTACTCGCCCAGGTGGCTTCTGGGTTATCCTGCCCAAAGGCGCAGCCGCCCTGGCCCGCCGACTCTCCGGGACCCTCTGGCCTAGCGCCTGGGTCCCGCTCTTCCAAGGCCCCAGCTCCCAAGCTTACTCGCCCAGGGTGCTTCTGGGTATCCTGACCCAAGGGTTGCACCGGCCCTGGCCGCCGGACTCTCCGGACCCTCTGCCCAGCGCCCGGGTACCGCCATCAAGGCCCCAGCCTCCCAAGCTTCTCGCCCTGGTGGCTTCTGGTATCCTGCCCAAAGGTGCAGCCGCCCCTTGGCCGCCGGCTTCTCCGGACCCTCTGGCCCAGCGCCTGGGTCCCGCCTTCAAGCTCCCAGCTCCCAAGCTACTCGCCCGGTGGCTTCTGGGTAATTCCTTGCCCAAAGGCGCAGCCGCCCTGGCCGCCGGACTCTCCGGACCCTCTGGGCCCAGCGCCTTGGGGTCCCCGCCTCTCAAGGCCCCAGCTCCCAAGCTACTCCCCAAGGTGGCTTCTGGGTATCCGGCCAAAAGGCGCAGCCGCCCTGGCCGCCAGACCCTCCGACCCTCTGGCCCAGCGGCTGGGTCCCGCTCTCAAGGCCCCAGCTCCCAAGCTACTCGCCCAGGCGCTTCTTGGGTATCCTGCCCAAAGGCGCAGCCGCCCTTGGCCCGCGGACTCTCCGGACCCTCTGGCCCGCGCCCTGCGTCACCGCCCTCAGGTCCCCAGCTCCCAAGCTACTCGCCTAGGTGTCTTCTGGGTATCCTTCCCAAAGGTGCAGCCGCCCTGGCCGCCGGGACTTCTCCCCGGACCATCTGGCCCAGCGCCTGGGTTCCCGCTCTCAAGGCCCCAGCTCCCAAGCTACCCGCCCAGGTTTGGCTTCTGGGTATCCTGCCCCACAAGGTATGCAGCCGCCCTGGCCGCCGGACTCTCCGGACCCTTCTGGCCCAGCGCCTGGCTCCCGCCCTCAAGGCCCCCAGCTCCCAAGCTACTCGCCCAGGGTGCTTCTGGGTATCCTGCCTAAAGGCGCAGCCGCCCTGCCGCCGGACTCTCCGGACCCTCTGGCCCAGCGCCTGGGTCCCGCTCTCAAGGCCCCAGCTCCCAAGCTTACTCGCCCAGGTGGCTCTGGGTATTCCGCCAAAGGCGCAGCCGCCCTGGCCGCCGGACTCTCCGGACCCTCTGGCCCAGCGATCGGGTCGCCGTCCTCAAGGCCCCAGCTTCCAAGCTACTCGCCCAGTGGGCTTCTGGGTATCCTGCCCAAAGGTTGCAGCCGCCCTGGCCGCGGACTCTCGCGACCCTCTGGCCCAGCGCCTGGGTTCCGCCCTCTCAAAGGCCCCAGCTCCCAAGCAGCTCGCCCAGGTGGCTTCTGGGTATCCTGCCCAAAAGGGCAGCTACCCTGGCTGCCGGACTTTTCCGGACCCTCTGGCCCAGCGCTTGGGTCCCGCTCTCAAGGCCCAGCTCCCAAGCTACTCGCCCAGGTGGGCTCTGGGTATCCTGCCCTAAGGCGCAGCCGCCCTGGCGCCGGACTCTCCGGACCATCTGGCCAGCGCTTGGGTCCCGCTCTCAAGGCCCAGCTCCCAAGCTTACTCGCCCACGGTGCTTCTGGGTTATCCTTGCCCAGAGGTCGCAGCCGCCCTGGCCGCGGACTCTCCGGACCCTCTGGCCCAGCGGCCTGGTCGCCGCTCTCATGGCCCCAGCTCCCAAGCTTCCCGCCCAGGTGGCTTCTGAGTATCCTGCCCAAAGTTTGCAGCCGCCTTGGCTGCCGGAATCTCCGGACCTCTGGCCCAGCGCACTGGGTCCCGCTCTCAAGGCCCAGCTCCAAAGCTACTCGCCCAGGTGGCTTTCTGGGTATCCTGCCCAAAAAGGGTTGCAGCCGCACCGGCCGCCTGCCCGACTATCCGGACCCTCTGGCCCCAGCGCCTGGGTCCCGGCTCTCAAGGCCCCCAAGCTCCCAAGCTCTATATTTATTTATTAACAATCTAGACCCGTTTTTTTGTTTTTTTTTTTTTTTTTTCCCCGCTTTTTCCCATTCCCCCACCCCGTCAGAGATCGTGCATTCTGCCAAACATGACTTTCCCAACTCTCTAGTCTTTCTCAATATCAATATTTTCCATGGGGACGTTGACTGTTTTGAGCAGAAGTTCACTGTTTCAGTCAGTTCTTTGATGCAGTATTTTCTGTTGTTGTTGTTGTTTCCAAAATGCATTTAAGTTTAATGATGAAGCTTTTAAGTTTAATGATGTCGCACTTGTCAATTGTCGACCTTATTTCCTGTGTAGCTGCTGTTTTATTTAGAAAATCTTTTCCTACCCCTATGTCTTGTAGTTTTTGAGACAAGGTCTCCATGTAGTCCCAGCTCACCTGGAACTCACTCTGTGAACCAGGCTGGCCTTGAACTTACAGAGATCTGCCTGCCTGTGACTCCCTAGTGCTGGGATTAAAGGCATACGCCACCAAGCCTGGCACCTCAATTTGATTTTAATGTCTTAAAATTATGATACAGTTCTTTCACTTCCTTGGCTAGAATTATTCCAATACATTTTAAGTTTTTTACCACCATTATGAATGGGGTTGCTTCCCTGGTGTCTTTTTTTGTTGGTAAAGTATAGGAAGACCAACTGATTTTTGTTTTTTCTTATCCTACTACTTTGTTCAATATGTTTATTAGCTCTAGGATTTTCTGCTGGAGTCTCAATTGTCTTTTATGTATGTAGCATCTGGAAGTAGGGGAAATTTTAGATGAATTTCTAGATCTGTATGATTTACCAAAATTAAACCAAGAAGAGGTAAAGAATTTAAATAGACCCATAATAATCAATGTGATAGAAGAAGTAATATAAAACCTCCAAACTTAAAAATGCCCAGATGAATACAGTGCAGAATTCTACCAGACCATCAAGGAAGAGTTAATACCAGTACTCCTTAATATATTCTATAAAATATAAATAGAAGAAACACCTTCAAATGTTTTTCATGAAGCCAATACCAAAATCAGATAAAGATCTATGAAAAATGTATAGGCCAAGCTCTCTGATGAATATAGCCACAAAAATTCCTGGTAAAATACTTGCAAACTGAATGCCAGAACACATCAAAAAGATTATTCACCATGATGTATAATCAGCTTAGTCCTAGATGGAAGGTGCACCCAAATTCAGGGATGATTCAATATAGGTAAATCAACAAATGCAATCCATCACATAAACAGACTCAAAGATAGGGAAAGCATAATCCTCTCATTAGACACAGAAAAGGCCTGTGACAAAAAATCCAACATCCCTTAATGATAAATTCACAGAGAATCTAGGCATATATCAGCATAGTAAGAACAATCTTTGGCAGACCTACACCCGGCATCATACTAAGTAGAGAAAAACTGAAAGTGTTTCCACTAAAATGCAGAACAAACATGAATTTCCATTCATATTCAATATTGTACTTGAAGTTTTAGCTCAAGCAATAAGACAAGTGAAAGAGATAAAGGGATACAAAATAAAAATGTAGTTTCAGACCAATCATTGGAGATCAATTTATTAAATATATTCATATACATTTGTATGTGGATGCTTTCTTATAAGGTATTGAGTGCTCAGTATATTAAAATATATGAAAAAATGATTTAAATTGAATTCAGTCATCAACACTCATCAACATAAACATAAACTATTTGGATGTATTATTTATTTTTATATAACATGGATAAGTAAATGAGGGCTCATGAATATTTTTTATTTATTAATGTGTATGAATGTATTTTCTGCATATAGGTTGTTGCACCCTCATCTCGCAATGCCGCAGAGGTCAGAAGAGGGTGTTTGATTCCCCTGGAACTGGAGTTAAAGACAGTTCTTAGCCGCCATGTGGGTGCTGGGAATCGAACCTGGGTCCTCTGCAAGAGCAGTTGACACTCTTAACCCCTGAGCCATTTCTCCAGCCCCAAAGATTTTATTTTTTTAATTTTTATTTATTTATTTTATTTTTTATGTGTATGGATATACTGTCAGCATTTTCTGCATATAGGTTGTTGCACCCTCATCTCGCAATGCCGCAGAGGTCAGAAGAGGGTGTTAGATTCCCCTGGAACTGGAGTTAAAGACAGTTCTTAGCCGCCATGTGGGTGTTGGGAATCGAACCTGGGTCCTCTGCAAGAGCAGTTGGCACTCTTAACCCCTGAGCCTTTTCTCCAGCCCCGAAGATTTTATTTTTTTAATTTTTATTTATTTATTTTATTTTTTATGTGTATGGATGTACTGTCAGCATGTAGGTTTGTGCACCTGTATGATGTCAAGCAATGCCGTGGAGGTCAGAAGAGGGTGTCAGATTCCCCTGGGACTGGAGTTAAAGACAGCCGCTATGTGGGTGCTGGGGATCAAAGCTGGGTTCTCTGCAAGAGCAGTCAGCACTCTTAACCACTAGGCCATCTCTCCAGCCCAGCCCGGAAGATTTTAAAGCTTAGCCCCTTATATGTCTCTCAAACAGTAGAGTCAGTTGAACTACATTGTAAATTCTTGTCACTTTCTCATTGGATTTATGCAAGGCTAGCCTACTGTTTAATCTTCAAAAAATGCTGTTCCATGTCATGTGTAATCAGGGATCATCCTCTCTTTCACAAGTGTTCCATTAGCAGGAAAATCCTAATTAAGCTCCCTGAAAGACATACTTTTATTTTTTAAAAATGAGGTAATTTTTTTTTAATTTTATTTATTTCGGTATGTGTATCAATGTACTGTCTGCATGCAGGTTTGTGCACCCGTGTCGTGCAATGCCGCGGAGGTCAGAAGAGGGTGTCGGATTCCCCTGGAACTGGAGTTCTCCTGGAATTGGAGTTTCAGACGGCTCTCGGCCGCCATGTTGGTGCTGGGGATCGAACCCGGGTCCTCTGTAAGAGCGGTCGGCGCTCTTAACCGCTAGGCCATCTCTCCAGACCCAAAATGAGGTAATTTTTAACAGCTTTACATTTAGTTTTCTATTATTTGGTTCACACTGTCATACTTTTCTGTGGTATAGATTCAGTTATTTTTTTCAACCTGTGCTTAATCATCATTATTTAAAATACAATAAGTCAAAATTCAAGGAGGAATTAAACATAGAGTGTTAAATAAATGTTTCTCTTAACCGCACAGTGAAATGAAAAATTAGAGTAATAATATAATATATGGAATTACAATAGTAAAGTTGACATATGCACCCTAATTTAAAACAAATCTTAGTGTGTTATTATGACTTTAAAAGTAGAGGTTGAGTTTAAATGTGGCTATTGGATTGACTTCAAAAGAAACTTCTGCAGAGAATTTGCTATCTTTGATTTAAATCTAGAATAATGACAGCCAAGTGCCTTGCAAACAGAGCCTGAAAGCAAAATCCCATGTATTATGTTTAAAATGATACATGCTGTACATCACACAAAATTATTGTACTTAGTTTTAAATAGCACCATTCTTAGTGGCAGAGAACTTGAACAAATATATTGGAAACACTTTCTTTTAAAAGGTCATTTTGTGAGTTGGCCTAATGAGCCAAGATTCTGGTCAATAGGAAGGGCACTTCAAAATGAGCTCAATCCATTAAATCCACAGGTTCTAAGCAGAGAATTCACCCATATCCATATTTAACCCACTTTCCCTTTTGGCACTAGATGCTGTTGAGCACATTCTGTGTAACATGTGTCCTCAGAGCTCTGTACGAATGTATGAAATCTATAAGTCCTTCATCTGTGTCATAATTATTTCGTTCAAGGTACAGGTATTTGTCATGAATATGAAGAAAGAAATTTACACTGCAAGAGCAGGAAGTGCCCATTCCTTTGCGATATGGTGTCTCTATTAACTGTTTTTAAAATGTGGTGTAAGGACCCAATTTAAAGTTATCCTCACAGCATTAGGGTTGGAAAGTAGCCAGTAAAAAAAAAGCAACAGAAAAATAAGCCATTCCAACATAATCTCATTTTACACTTACATCTCTTTATATTTTCTATTATAAATTTCCTTCACAAATTTCTAAACTCCTGGTAATTCTCAGTCAAAAGTTTCTATATACTTACAAGATAAGGAAATGGAACATGAAGGGACTTCTGTTGTAACAGCACTTAGAAGAGAATCAGCTTGATTGTTTCTTCTTGTTCCCTTGTTGGAAAGAAATTATTTGTTCAGATAGTGAGCTTGACACTAGTAGGAATATTATAAAAAAAAAACCTGATGGTGCCAAGATAGAACCTGGGTCATCATAGCACAGAGTCAAAGCCAACAGTCCTTTACTGCAGATGAGAAGAAGTCCAACATTGGGGCTGAGGAGAGATCTGGCTTTTGTATGATATGAAGCATGTAATGTCAATGGTGTTCATTAAATATACTATTCAAATGATTAAAATTATCAATAAATACATTTTTGAAACAAGGTCCTTCCCTGGGTATTGAGAGTTTCTATGCAGTTGGAGTGAGCCTACAGATTACAAAAGGTCTTCCACATCCTAGAACAACTACCTGTACAAGAGATGGTCAGTTTTCAAAGAAAGGAGAAATACTCTACCTACGTTATACAGAACATGCTCAAACTCTATCCTAACAGTGTAATCCAAATTTACATCTTGTCAACAAAGAAAACCCCCCATGATTTAGAAACCAAATGTTCAAATAAGGAAAATTTCACAGAAAATTAAAGATTTAGTTATGAAAATCTTGTGTTGCTTCTAAATGGTTTTAAATTTCCAAATATTTAAGTATTACACCAGTCCTTAGCTTCCATGAAAGAGAAAGACTTCACATTATCTTTTGAAATGGTCTCTCTCTCTCTCTCTCTCTCTCTCTCTCTCTCTCATTGCAAGTTTACACACTGCTTGGTTTTCTTAATGTCTGTGCATAATGTATCAATCAAACAGCTGTACTGATGCATATTTATGGAGGAATCCTTTTCAATCCTTTGATCTCAAGATATATCACAGAAAGAAATATTTCTGTCTTTAAAAAAAAAAAAAACTGGCACCATGAAAACTGACCTTAGGACATGCCGTGAATAGAATCTGTGGTTTCTTTACAATATCATTTTTAATTTTTTTTTATCATGTGAAGCCAGTGTTTCTCCAAAACTTCAAAACAAAAATGTGATTCAACAAAGCTACAAGCATGTAGACGTATCTGTTTTAATAGGATTTTTAAAAATATTTATTTATTTATTTATTTATTTATTTATTTATTTATTTATGTGTATGAATGTATTGTCTTCATGTAGGTTTGTGTACCCGTGTCGTGCAATGCCGCAGAAGTCAGAAGAGGGCGTCGGATTCCCCTGGAGCTGGAGTTCTCCTGGAATTGGAATTACAGACGGTTCTCAGCTGCCATGTGGGTGCTGGGGATCGAACCTGGGTCCTCTGTAAGAGCAGTCGGTGCTCTTAACCACTAGGCCATCTCTCCAGCCCCTAATAGGATTCTTAGTGATTTCAAAGATTCAGCAATTAATTACAATGGTTTTCTCTACACAGCAGCATCAGAAATAATTATATATGGGAAACATTAAAGGGAAATTATCCATACAAAGACAATTGGTTGACAGAAAACATAGCCAGGAACCAATTCGAGAAAAATTAAATGCAAATTGTTATCAAGGAAAAAAGACAGGGTAATATTTGTATGAATAGCTTCTGAAGGCACAGATTTGTAGACGGTCTTTCAAAAAGATAAATATTATGTTCTGATCACATTAAAATAATTTGCCTATCACCACAAGCTCTTCTTGGATTCATTTTTATGTTTTCTTACATACTCATTTTATAGACATCTCTGAGTTATCCATAATTTATTGTCTTTCCTTGTGATTAGTTCAAAATCTAGATATTAGGCATTAACTACTTTATAAAATCTTTTACTGACAAGTCAAAGTAAAGCATGTGTCTTGTACTAGTCCCTGGTTTTATAGTTTAAAAAGTACCAAGATTACACAAATTAGAAGGAAACTGGAATGATCACAATCATAGTAGATCGAGATTGTGTGTCCAATGCATATCTTGGGTCTCCTGGGTGTCAGAAACTATTACCAAATTCTATCTTTCATCCAGAAGAAAAGTCAATAATTGCAGTATCTCATAAAATCATCAGTCCTTCTTTCCACTTCCTGTAAATATTGCAGTCAGCAAGTTAATAAATAATGGCCAGGAGTGAGAGAAGGCAGTGAAGAAGCTATGGCGAGTGAGAAAAGATTTATTTTCAATATTAATTGTAAATGAGATAGTTAACCATAGAATCAGAAACTGGAATTGGCTGTAAGGACTAACTCTGTAGGGTTGAAATGTAGCTCAGTGGGCAGAGTGCGTGCCTAGCTAAAATTGGATCCTCTGCAGTACATGCATGGACATAGTGGCATATACTTGTAATCCAGGAATGTAGGATCTATAGACAGAAGGATCACACGTTTAAGACATCCTCATCTACAGAGCAAGTTCAAGGCCAAATTGGACTACTTGTCTCATAAAACTAACTCCTCCTTGAGCTTTGCTATGTAGAATTTAGAAACTTTATTGAGTTTTTTGAAATCACAAGACTCTGCTTTACTTCTATGTAGAAGAGGCTGGCATAAGCAAACCTTTTCTCAGGCAGTAAGGAACAAATAGTATCCAAATTTGCAATAATACAAATTTTGTCTTTACTTAGCACTTTGCTTGGTATTGTTTTATATTTGATTGATTATTTTCATTTTATGTGTATGGGTGTATTGCCTGAATATATGTAAGTGCACCCGTGTTGTGCAATGTCCACATAGGTCAGAAGAAGGCACCAGATTCCCCTGGAACTGGAGTTATAGTTATCTACCATGTGAGTACTGGGAATTGAACCCAGGTTCTCTGTAAGAGGAGCCAGTGCTTTTAACCACGGAGCCATTTCCCCAAATACTTTGCTTGGTATGTAAAAATTGATGTGAACAAGACTTTATATTTTTGTCTTTGAGGGGTTCTAGTCATCGATAAAGAAAGTGGAAATGAATTATAAAACTGCAGAGATGGCTCAGTGGTTAAGAGCACTGACTGCTCTTGCAGAGGACCCGGGTTTGATTCCCAGCACCCACATGGCGTCTAAAAACTGTCTTTAACTCCAGTTCCAGGGGAATCTGACGCCCTCTTCTGACCTCTGCGGCATTGCATGACACGGATGCACCAACCTACATGCAGACAGTACATTCATACACATAATATATATATATATATATATATATATA
>VZQC01012528.1:22074-285190 GCA_009823505.1 Rhizomys pruinosus
AAAAAAAAAAAAAAAAAAAAAAAAAAAAAAAAGAATTCCTATACCATTTGAACTAATATTTGTGTGGTTCAGTAGGAAAGAAAGAAAGCACTACATGCAGAAGTTTTCAGCATTCTATCTTATGTCATATATTATGTGTTATTTCTTTGGCATCAGTGTTTTTTTGGTTCCTAATTTCACTGCCTCCACCTTGGCAAGCAATCTGCTCCTGCAGTTCCTTCCCTTGGTGCCAAACCTGTGAATAATGCTGAGCATGATGTGAGAAATCAATAAATCCATCTTATTTGACAAATTAAGTAAAAATATTTCTGTAAATGGAAATACATTTTAATTAAAAGTCGATAAAGCAAGTTTATGAAGATACCATTCAATAGAAGACTATCAAATGCTATAAGTATCTGTGAACCAAATAATACAACATTATAGAATATTTTAATGGTGAAATAACAAATTGTAGCTTGAGTTAATTCAAAGTAACTGGTGCTTTGACTTCACATGCCCTGTTAGGTAGTACAAAATTTAACCCTAAACACTGTGAATGCAACAAAGATAGAGGCTTAGATCCTTAGTGCTGTGGAAGAATTGAGGATACCTCCCCAGAAATAAATTAGGCATGGGTAGAATTATCCATGATCAACTGTGGTATATCATGGAAAAGGATTAAGTATCTCATAAGGCTTTGATGGTCAGTGGCCAAATCAGTAAAAATAGGCCATCATTACATCCCTTTACTTTCTATATTAATATGATCTCTAACACAAATCTTACGGTATTTTGTTTGACGTTTCTGATTCTTTTTTTCTTTTTTATTCCTATGCAATTGAAAACACAATGTTGTACATGGATAACTCTACCACTGGGAAACTGTTCTAGGTGCAGGAAGAAATTTCATATCATAGTCAAAGCAAGGAGGACTATATATATGATAATGTTTACATATCAGGACAGAAATGGATCTGAGAATGAAAGGAAATGATGGGTCACAGATGTGTCAGACATTGCCAAAAGTAAGAAAATATGATGTACTAGACAGTTAACTTGGGTTGTATGTCCTCTGTCCCTAGGTGTACTGGAAGCATGCATACTGCTGTATTTTTAATGTAATTAATTGGAAAATTGTGGGAACACTTTATGCTTTCTTAATTCTTTTTATTTCCTCATTTTGAATAAATATTAATCCTACTACTATTTAGTATGTCGATTCCACTTAAGTTATTCCATTTCTTTTTTTTTTAACTTTTTTATTTATTTATTTTTTTATATGTATTAATGTACTATTTGCATTAGGTTGGTGCACCCGTGTTGGGCAATGCTGCAGAGGTCAGAAGAGGGTTTCAGATTCCCCTGGAACTGGAGTTAAAGACGGTTCTTAGACGCCATGTGGGTGCTGGGAATCGAACCTGGGTCCTCTGCAAGAGTAGTTGGTGCTCTTAACCGCTAGGCCATCTCTCCATCCCCAAGTTATTCCATTTCTCTATCAAGTAGTAAAACCTTTATATGAGACACAAGGAAAGTTCTACATTTCTGAGCTTTTCATAATGAGGTGTTCATTGATTAACATCTTTCAGCATGTTGCGACTTAGAGTGGCTTATATTGGGATGTGTATTGTCCAGGTTTAAATAATCTAGCTTCTGTTAAAAGGAATAATGGTTTCAGGAGTTGCAGGTAAAGGAATGTCAAACTAAAAGCATTATGGACACATAGAAAAAAAAAGTTTAAACTTGGCAGGGCCTGAAATGCAGAAGGCATCAAAAACAGTGCAGTCATATCAGGATGTAAGACAAGACTATGAAATCTATATTTTCTACAGACAACAAAATGCCACCTAAAAGCTATATCTGTTTGGAGATATTAACTAACATTTTTTGGTCTCTTTAAGACAGGTCTCCCTCCAGCTCTAGCAAGCCTGGTACTCACTTATGCAGACCAGGCTGGACTTGATCTCACAGAGATCTGCCTGTCTGTGCTGGGAGTAAAGCATGTAACACCACACTTGGCTTTAACTAACATTTTTATAGAACAATGTTAAGTAGAAATTTAAACATGGAAATTAAACATTGAAACATGAAGTTAAACCAAATTCTTTTCAGTTATAATTATTTTTGTAATGCTAAATTCCATTTCAGTAATAATAATTTGGCAACCAGAAATTTCATTCTTAATGGAAGACTAAAAATGCTACATAGCACTTTGCTCTTTCTTCCACTTCAAAGAATGAAACTTTATATAAAAATGACACAAAATATCTTTGTGCACTATCATAGCCAATGAGGTTTATCCAAAGCGCAATTATTGCTAATTGAAAAATGGCACAAATTAAATTGAATTTGTTTTTAATATAAAATTTAAAAATTGCTAGGCATTGAAAGAAATGTTTCTTGTCATAAAGTAATATGAAATTAAAGGCAATTAATTTATATTATTTCAGTAAATAAGAAATATATAAAATATTTTAATTCACAAAAATATAAGTAAAGGAGGTAAATAGCACACATTTTACAACAGACACTCATAATAACTAAAACTAAAGAAATCAAGAAACATAGATAAAGCCATAATTATTGTACCTTTCAACTTCAAACTGTTTTTCTCAAAAAAATAAAAGTAAATAAGTCTTAACAGCTTTGTTCATAATCATTTGAAAACTAAAAACAATCAAAATGGTTGTGGGATGTAAACTATCAGATTTATACAATGACATTATGTCAGTTACTTTTATGATGCTTTGATAAAACACCATGTCCAAGGCAATTTGCAGAAGAAAGCTGATTTTGACTTATGGTTTCAAAGGAATGAGTTCCTCATGGGTGAGTGGCTTGGCAGCAGGTGGGGGAAGAAGCTGAAAGATTCATCTTCAATGACAAACAGGAAACAGAGATAATGAACACCCAAAGTCAACCCCCAGTAACACACTTCCATAAGGAAGGTTACACCTCATAAAGAGTCCATGATCTCATAAGCATGGCTGCAAACTAGAAAAAAAATGTCTAAATTCGCGAACCTATGGTGGTGGTGGTGGGGGGGGATGTTTCTCACACAAACTGACACAGAGTGATAAAAATAAACAACCTCTTCTTCTCTATAACATCTTGAAACTCCCAACAGATTGTTTTAGATGCCAGATGAAGACATCAAATGCAAATGACTACATATTTGACAACTCTGCTTACAGGACAGTTTAGAGTAGGTAAAACTGTAAGAGGACAGGATATTAATGTTTGTGAGGGTTTGAGCCCTAGAGGAAGATATGATCACCATGGATCACGGGGAGGAATATTTTGCAAGTGATTAAATTATTATGCTTGTGAATGTACTAGTCTGCATATGTTTACAAAGATTTATATATCTACATTCAACAACATGTAAGATATTCTGTATAAAAATTTTAAAATTAAATAAATAAAATATAACTGTTTCCAAAGTGTACATGATTCCAAATTTTTCCATTTTAGATGATTTTACTCACCAAATATTTTTTAAATTTCTCTTGGGCATATTTACAAGAGTTTCTCTAGATGATACACTTAGAATTTCAATTTCTGAATTATAACATATGCATAATTTAAAAGCTCTTAAAATTCCAGATTTACTCTCCAATGTGGCTAAATTTATTTAAACTGCCTTAAAATGTTTATGAGTTTTGGAGTCTTTGAAGTGCTCATTAACACTCAGTACTTTTATTTGATTTGGTTTTTGCCAATCTAATTTGTATGAAATTATGTAAACATAAACATTGGAAATATATTTGGAAAGCTATTGGGTAGCCAACGTTCTTGCTACATCCTCTACTAATTTTTTATATGCTTTTGTGCTTTTTTTGAAAACTTATTCCTAATTAATGAGTAACTTGTTCAAATCTTGGAGAACTTCCCTATTCTTTTAGATATTTATCTATTTAGTTATCTTCTGTGCAAATGTGTGCAGATCCATTTTTTTACCTATCATTAAAGTTTAAGTTGCACCCAGTTCACTAATTTTACAGTTTTTTGATGATTTCTTTTACAATCTATAAACAAAGATGAAGTTGCAGAACGTGACTCAGTCTCTTTGCTCCAGTATTTATTCTCACAATGTACTATCCTTCATTATGCTCTATTTTACTCATTGTTAAACACAATACAAACAGCATTATACACTGCATAATTTTGGTCTGACATCTTCCTTTGCTTTGGTGTATGGGTTCATGTGCACGAGATTGACATCAGGTGTTTCTCTCCTCTTTTATTTTTGAGAGAGTAACCCACACTGATCCTGAAGCTCTTCAATTTAGCCTGACTGCTTGGCCATGAAGCCACAGGGATCCTCCTGCCTCTGCCTTTCCACTGGAATTACAGGTGTGTGGTGTTGTTCTAGGCTTTTATATGTGGGTAATGGAGATCCAAGTCTGTCATACCTGAGAAGAAAGCACATTTTACCAAGTGAGCCATCTCCCTGGTACCTAGTCTTACTTTTCTCATCCTATGATACATAGACAAAATTTATTCATATTGTTGTGCATTACATTTAAACAGCAATTAAATAGAACCTCATTGCTAAATATTGACGATATTTGCATTTGAGAGCTATTATGAACAAACTACTAAGACAGCTTTCATGTGTCTTTATAATCACGTTATACATAATCCCGTTGCATACATTGTTAGAAGTGGTGTTTCTAAAACAACTGCTATGCATTCTTTAACCTTTACTGATTTCATTTAAGCCATTTTCCTCAATACTTATTCAGAGCAGGGCTAGTAGAGGCATGTGCTTGTCCTGGACCTTCCTTGCTGGAAGCTTACTCCCTCTGCCTGATTCTCTGCTAGGAAGTTCAATAAGCATAAAACCTCAGACACTCTCCAAGCACTTTCTTTAATCTTCAAACGACTTAACCTACTGGACCAGTGAAGCCCCCTGTCAAGAGATAGTGCAGCTGTGGACTCACAGAAGGCAATTGCATGTGATTGCAATGTACAAACCTTTCTGTGGTTTAAGTATTATTTTCATATATTCAAGAGATATATAATATATTATTTTATAATTCTTTTGTTAGTTATTGAAATCCATGCAATATTGACCAGATATATATATATATATTATATTATATATTATATATATATATATATATATATATATATATATATATCTTTTATTTTAGTACATTATACCTTATTATCTATCTTCTTTTGAAAAGAATTGCTACTAATAACTAGTTGGTTTTCGTTTTTTTAATGATGTGTATTTATAATGATTTTTGAATTGTATTAACTTTTTTGTTTTTGGTCTTTTCAAGACAGGGTCTCTCTATAGTCCCAGCTGTCCTGGAACTCACTCTGTAGAACAGGCTGGCCTTGAACTCACAAAGACCCGCCTACCTCTGCCTCCCAAGTGCTAGGATTAAAGGCGTGCACCACCACGCCCGGCAAATTGTATTAACTTTTTACAATCAATATTTACCTGTGTGTTTTTATAGAAAATAAATTTTTTCTCATTCTTTATTTTCTTGTCTTTTGTCATTTCCTCGACTTAAGGAGGTCATCTTCAATACTTTCTTTTTTCTAGTTTTGAGGTTGAAACCGTATTATTGATTTTCAGATGTTTTCTTTTTCTAGTGCATGTTTTTATGACCTTGAATTATTTTCAAAGCATGGTTTTAAACATGTGTGCTATAAATTTTGATGTGCTAAATTGCCTTTATTACTGAATGAAATGTATCTTAACAACCGTTATGTCTTCTTTGACTTACAAATTATTTAGAACTTTGCTACTACTGTTCAGATACTACATACTGAGATGTATTGATTTTCATTTTCAGAGTAATTTCTAGGCTAATTCCTATGTGAGGAGAAAACAAATTTTGTGTGGTTTGCATGCTTGAACTCTTACTCTTGGCCCATTACATTGTCAGTTTTGATAAATGTCTTTGTGAGTTGGAAACAGGGAAATTCTACAGGGTGGGCATCTGTATTCTCCATATCGCCCAATTTATTTATTCCACTAATATCTCTGTTCTTCAATTTCTAGATTCTATTAGCTACTGAGAATCTTATCTTAAAGGGAGAAAACATTTTGTGGATTTGTCTATAACTATCAGCAAGGCTATCTTATTTTATTAGGTATATGGGTATTTGGAATGATATGTCTTATGATGTTGGTTGTTTCATAATTATAAAATATATCTTTCTTTTATGGTAATGCATCATAGTTTAAAGACTAACAGCTTTTTTATAAGATTTTATCCCATGTGTATCATTTTATATTTTTTACTTTGTCTTGAGTCCATCAAATGTGGCTCTTATTGTTACTAAGGATTGTTTATTTTTCCTTTTCTGTTGCTAAGTATATTAACTTTTTTAAATTTATTTTTATTGATGCTTTGTGTATTTCATACATCATTTTCCAATTCAGTTCAGGCATATATCCCCTTCCCTTCCCCCCCACCCCACCCCTACCCATCGCAGATCGTGCATTCTGCCGTAAGTTTTCTGCATCTTTCTCTGCTTTTTTGTTTTGTTTTGTTTTCATTTTTTTAACAATAGGTGGATAATTTGTGAGTACAAGCATCCTTCATGTAAAACCAATTTGCAAGCAGTTGTGCCCAAACCCACACAGCTCATGGGTCCCACCATCCTGAAAGGGGGGGCTTGTATGTTCAATCAAGTTGATCAAATGAGTGTCCAGTCTATATTGTTGTAGTTTCACCATTAACCCCAATCGAAGCCCTTACATTCTACCACGCCCCCTCTTCCGCAGATTGTTCCCTAGGCTTAGAAAAGGGGCACAGGTGGATGAGAAGCAAAACACTCTACTTTCTCTGGAGCTGATGTCTTGGTCTCTAGTCAGTTCTGGCTGTTTTCTTTCATGGGCTGCCAGCTTGTCCAGGCTTAACCTTTCGATCCTACTAATGAAGCACATGCAATTAGATATTTAGGTATTTAAACAGTATAATATATAGCCTTTCGATCCTACTAATGAAGCACACACAATTAGATATATGGGTATTTAAACAGTACTAATTGTTATGGTAGGTTACTTTGGTATAGACACAGATGTTTGGATGGTATGTCAATTCATGATCTACATTTTCTTCTGTCAAGTATGGCAGGGTCTTCGTGTGGTTTATAACATCTCCTAACCATTAGAGGATGTAAGCTTGTGACATCAGCCGTGGGTTATTCCTCCAAGGAGAGAGCCAATAGCCAATTAGATTTGGGATATACAGACATATGGCTGCCACTGCTGCACAGTATTTCCAGGCAGATGAGGTGTAGCTGGTGCTGACGGAGGAGTCTTGCTTGACTCAAGGAGACCTATATTTGCTTTATTGGTTTAGTGGTCTTTGGTAACACTCTCTGGCATCCCAGAGACCATCTGTATACTTGCAAGTGCGGTCTCCATACATCTTTTCCATGTTTGTATCAGGTCTTCAACAGCAGGGCCTTATCGCCTCTCTTCCTGCAGATATCCCAGTTAGGAGGCAAGGAGCCTTTACCATTTGTGGGGGCTTGGATCCCCTGGCCAACATCTCCTTGGTAGAATAATCCATTGTTGATGTCAGAGCTCCTGTATTGATATATTTTGTTTAGGTGCATAGCTTAAGGAGACTTTAGCATTATATTTGGTTCTGAATAGAAAATAATCCTTTTCACAGTTTCTATGTCCATTAGTCAATTAAAGAAGGCAGTTTTACTGATTTTACAAGAGAACACTTCTATAACAGCTGGTTCCAATCTACAGCTGGAGAATGACCTCATCATCCTCTTATTTCTCTTTATTCTATGGGGGGGAGTTAAGAAAGTCTCTTGTATTAAAACCTTTGCAGCACCTAGAAGGTAAGCTTCGTTAGGAATCATTAAAAATAGTTGTTACTAGTAGGATCCACAGAGGGGCCTGATGTCTGCAGCAATCTGAGGCATTTCTTCCCTTCAATGCGCAGAGGAGTCAATCCTTCTGCTGGCACTTTCTGGTACATCCTACTCACTGCAAAGCTGCATTTTCTTTCTCAGCCATTAAGTTGGTGATACTCTGGCCTGTTGGAACATACAAATCCTTTCCCATAGTTAGTTTTAAGATTTGGGTTGCAAGGTTTTTTGACAAAAAGTTTTCATATCTATCTATATCCCCCTTTTTTATTTAAGGTGTTTAGTTTTGACCCATGAGTCTCAAAAAAGCAGTTGTTTTATACATACCTATAGGGTGGAATCAAGGCACAGATTTCATCAAGTTCACCCATGCTGTTTTGGGTTACTGTATGTGAATTACTTGGGAAACAAAGTTCATTGTATATTAACTTTTGTGTTTAATGTTGAAGATTTCTTTCATCTTCATTTAATAAAATTACTGATTAATGTAATTAAATTCAACAACTTGTTCTTTATTTTCTATGGTTTGTTTGCTCTCTAATGCTTTTATGTCTATCTTAGCTTCAATTTATTGGCAACACGAATATGCACACATACACACACACACACACACACGTATGGAGTGACACATAAAAATAAATTAATACGGGTGCACAAACTTGCATGCAGACAGTACATTCATACACATATAGAAATAAATAAAATTAAAAAAATTAGTTAATGAGAAAAGTAATTACATTGGCCCTGACTCCTGAAATTTTTTTGTTATTTTTTAATGTATTATTTTTTATTTGTATGAATGTACTGTCTGCATGTAGGTTGGTGCACCCCTGTTGTGCAATGCCACGGAGGTCAGAAGAGGGCAACGGATTCCCCTGGAACTGGAGTTAAAGATGGTTCTTAGCCGCCATGTGGGTACTAGGAATGGAACCTGGTTCCTTTGCAAGAGCAGTCTGCTCTCTTAACTGCTGAGCCATCTCTCCAGCCCCAATGTTTGAATTTTTACTTTTAATAACTTCTCAGCCTTTCTTCCTATAAATAATGGTTTTACCCTATTCCTCTGCCTCCTACAACTAAAATGCACAAGTTTAGATTTACTTGTTTTGTTTTATATGTGCAAATTCTTTTTGCAGTATTCTTTTCTGCTATTTGTAATTTTAGAATTCCTATTTCATTTTTTTACAAGTGTAAATTAGTTTGGTGCTAAAATATCCCTTCGTTCCCCCGAACTTCTATTTTTTATTTTTGTCTTCTTGAAACAGGTCTCCTTGTAGCTCCAGCTGGCTTGGAACTTGCTATGTAGAGCAGGATGGCTAGGAACTCATAGAGTTCTGCCTGCCTTTGTCTCCCATGTACTGGGATTAAAGGCGTATGCCACCGTACCCAGCTCTCCTCCACTTCTTAAATGTATTAACATACATATTAATTAAAAGATAATGTAGTTCTCAGATATATTTATCTTTTCTGTTTTTTGTCTTTGATCTCTCTTTTACAGTTTTTTTTTTTGTACTATAAAATAAATGGGTAAAATTAGAATCCCAGAAGTGTCTGGGATTCTAATCAGTTAATGACATGCCTTGATAAGGGAAAGCTTCCCTTCCAGGTTTCCCCTGCTCTGAGATAGGTACTTTCCCTTTGCATGGTTCACATTTGAATGCATCTCTCTTAGTTTGGAAGTTGTGGCTGTGTGGTCTTAAAGTTTTGCAGGTCAACCACGGTGTCTGCCTTCACATCAATAGACCATAACCTTCTCTGCTTATTTCTTCAGTACATTATTGAAGAACTATGTTTTGTCTTTAGTTGCAAGAGTGTCATCCCGAGTCACATGGTTTAGGAGTCCATAAATATTTTGAAATTAAATGACATGTATAGACTTATAACTGAATTATTTCTAAAATCTCAGTTTCCATGGCATCTCCAAACATCAATGTGAATACACCATGCGCTAACAGAAGATGAGCTAGGCCTTGACTTCCACTTTTGACAAATACTTTCCTAGGAAAATGGAGACATAGAATATATAGCAATTTTCCATATTTTGTCTTTCTAATGAAAATATCTACCATTTATTATGTCTTGTATATTTCTTAAGCTACTGAGAACTGTCATTATTTTGCTACACATTTGTGGCATGATAGTATATTAATATTTTTTAATGTACTATGACTCTTGACATTTTAATGCTACTATTGTATTTAATTTCTTATTATGATAATCATTTGCTATAGATTTTAATTTGGTACTAACATCATATTCTAAAGATTATTCCACTATGTGTTAATTCTTATTTCATTTCTGTTGTCATTATTTCTTTTAATCATATATTTGAAATTGTCAGATTTTAACCTTTCATATTACAAACTAAGACTATCTAATAATGTTGTGCTCTATCTTGTCTAATCAATATTGTTAGCTTTAAAATAAGTGGGAAAGATGCATTATCTCTTCATTCAAAATGAAGAGGATTTTCCATGCCTGTGTATAAAAATATCACCTCTAGTCTTCATTAGTATTTTTTCTTTCATTATTTTTCAATCTGGTATATGACATAAGGGTCTTATTTATTTATTTATTTATTTATTTATTTATTTATTTATTTAGATTTTTGCCTGTAGATGCCTTGTTTTCCCACCCCTGTTTATTGGTGAGCTTGTTCTTTCCTGAATGTATACTGACAGTACTGACAGCACAGCTGCCAGTAATTACATCAGTTCAGATGGAAATCAATACATGAGTTTATTTCTAGGTGCTCTGATTTGCCCTAATATTCATTAGCTATTTGATGGCAGTTTTCTACTGTGTTGATTACTATAACATTGTAAAATATTTGAAATCCATCAGTACATTGTCTTAAGGTTTTTTTTTTCTTTCTAACTTCACTATATTTATTCAGGATGTGTTAGAAATTCCTTCTATGAAGCCAGCGTCACTCTAATACCAAAACTAGGCAAAGACACAAATACAAAAGAAAATTATAGACCCATTTCATTAATGAACACAGTTGCAAAAATTCTCAACAAAATACTTGCAAACCACATAAAGGCACACATCAATAAGGGCACTCATCATGACCAAGTTGGATTCATACCAGAGATGCAAGGATGGTTCAACATGCATAAATCAATAAATGTCATAATGCACATAAATGGCCTGTTTGATAAAAAATGCACAATCATCTCAGTCGATGCAGAAAAAGCCTTTGACAAAATACAGCATCCCTTCATACTTAAAGTCCTGGAGGGAATTCGACTGGAGGGAACATTCCTCAATATAATTGAAGCCATATAAAACAAACCAACAGCCAAAATTATTCTAAATGAGGAAAAAAATAGAAGCATTCCCATTAAAGTCAGGAACCCAGCAAGGCTGCTTTCTATCCCCACTTCTTTTCAATACAGTGCTTGAAACACTCACTAGAGCAATAAAAAAAGAAAAGGAAATTAAAGGAGTACTAATTGGAAAAGAGTAGGTCAAAGTATCCTTTTTTGCAGATGACATGATAGTTTGCCTAAGGGAAACCAAAAACTCCACCAGAAAACTCCTAGAAATGATAAACAGCTTCAGTAATGTGGCAGGATACAAAATTAACCTAGAAAAATCAGTAGCCTTTCTTTAGACCAATAACAAAGAGTTGGAGAAAGATTGAAGGAGCCTTTCCTAATTACAATAACCTCGAAAATAAATTAAATCCCGGAAGAAATTCCACTGAATTTCTTTTATTTATCCTTTATCAAAGATAAAAAAAAAATTATATGCCAAGGCAAGAAAGAGAAGAAAAGAAGATGAAGAAGGAGAAATGAAACATTGTCACATTTTACAAAATTTTACCTTGACAGTAATTTATCCCCACCCAGAAGTACATTTATCATTTTAAGGACCTCATGAAGTGATCCTTCTTAAAGTTTTTATTTCTTAATACTGTTGTAGTTTAGATTAAGTTTCAACATTAGTTGGGAAAGAACAAGAATTCAAGCTGCAATAGGAACTTTCTCATCTTTAATATGTGAAACTTTCTCTGCAGTTTCTTTTATTTCCTTTATGAGCCTTTTCTTTTTCATTATTAATATTTATTTTGTATTGATGTTTTGTGTATTTCTTTTTTTAATTATTTATTTATGATTTTTTATATGTATGAGTGTACTGTCTGCATGTAGGTTGATGCACCTGTGTCATACAATATGGCAGAGGTCAGAAGAGGGCCTCAGATTCTCCTGGAACTGGAGTTAAAGACAGTTCTTACCTGCCACGTGGGTGCTGGGAATCGAACCCAGCTCCTCTGCAAGAGCAATCGGTGCTCATAACTGATGAGCCATCTCTCCAGCCCTGATGTTTTTGTGTATTTCATACATCATTTTTCAATTCAGTTCAGGCATATTCCCCTTTCCCTTCCCACCCCACCCCACCCCATCCCAGATCATGCACTTCACCATAACTGCCCTGCATCTTTCTCTCAGTCTTTTTTTTTTATGCTTAGGAACTCACATCTTTCTCCATTAATTTTATATTACTCTAAAATATAGACACATACTCTTCACCCATGTACAGTAATTACAGAGTCTGAAAATAATTGGTAGCCCATTGAGAGATTCACATTATAATAACATAGTTGCTTTCAGATAAACAGAAATATAACAATAATGTCGTTCAGCTTGACTTTCCTCTGGGGGATTTGGTGTTAACATCCACAAATTAGGGAAACCATTCTCCATTTGTCTTTCTGGGACTGTGTTACTTCACTCAGCATAATGGCTTCAAGCTCCATCCATTTACCTGCAAAGTTCATAATGCCATCTTTCTTTACCACTTAATAGTACTCCATTGTGTAGATGTACCACAATTTTATCATCCACTCCTCTGTTGAGGGGGATTTGTGTTGGTTCCAGCTCTTAGATATTGTGAAGAGAGCTGCAATAAACATGGATGTGCATGTATCTTTGTGGTAGGATGAGACATTGGGGTATATACCCAGGAGTGGTCAGGTGGTAGGCTCATTCTGAGTCTTTTAAGGGTTTTCCACACTGCTTTCCATAGTGGTTGTACAAGTTTACATTCCCACCAGCAGTGGATAAGTGTTCCTTTTTCTCCACAAACTCTCCAGCATCTGTTGTCTTTTGTTTTATTGATCATAGCTTGTCATATTGGAGTGAGATGATATCTGAGAGTGGTTTTAATTTGCATTTCCTTAATTATTAATAACGTTTAACAGTTTTTAAAATGTTTCTCAGCCATCTTTAGTTCCTCACTGGTGAAGAATCTGTTCAGCTCTTTACTCCATCTTTTGAGTAGGTCATTTGTATTCTTACTTCTTTGTTTTTTTGAGTAGTTTATATACTCTAGATGTTAATGCTCTGGCAGATGTATCACTGGTAAACATTTCTTCCCACTCTGTGGGTTTTCTTTTCACCTCCTTGATTGTCTCTTTTGGGGTACAGAAGCTTTTGAGTTTTATGAGGTCCATAAGACAAGAGAAGGAAATTAAAGAAGTATTAATCAGAAAAGAATTTAAGCTATCCCATTTTCCAGATGATATGATAGTTAACTTAAGGGATGCTAAAAACTCCACCAGAAAACTTGTAGAAATGATTAAGAGTTTTAGTTAAGTGTCGGGCCACAAACTTAACCCAGAAAAATCAGTAGCCTTTCTTTACACTAATAGCAAAGAAGTGGAGAAGGAATATAAGAAGACCTTCACACTCATAATAGCCTCAAAAATAATGAGGTACCTGGGAACAAACCTAACCAAAGACACCAAAGACACCAAAGAACTCTACAACAAAAACTTTAAACCCCTGAAGAAGGAGATTGAAAATGACATCAAAAGATGGAAAGATCTCTGATGCTCATGGATTGGGAAAATTAATATAGTAAAAATGTCCATTTTACGCAAATTGATATACAGATTCAGCACAATCCCAATAAAAATCCCCATGAGCTTCTTCACAGACTTTGAAAAAACTTCCTTAAAATCATATGGAAAAACAAAATACCCTGAATAGCTAAAGCAACCCTGAGTGAAAAATGCAATACAGGGGGATTGCCCTACCAGACTTCAAACTATATTACAGGGCCATAGTCATAAAGACAGTCTGGTACTGGCAGAAAAACAGACCTGTTGACCAATGGAACAAAATTGAAGATCCAAACATGAGCTCATATAATTTCAGCCACCTCATATTTGACAAATGGGAAAAAAAAAAAACCTCAGTGGAGGAAGGATAGCATCTTCAGCAAATGGTGCTAACAAAATTGGATCATCTGTCGAAGAACAAAATTAAACCCCTACCTCTCACCCTGCACAAAAATCAACTCCAAATGGATCAAAGATATCAATGTGAAGCCTGAAACCCTGAAGGTGATAGAAGAAAAAATTGGCAACAACCTACAAGACATAGGCGTAGGAAAAGACTTTCTAAATCAGACAGCAGCTGCACAGGAAGTAAGGTCAACAGTTGACAAATGGAACCTTATGAGCCTTTTCTATGATTCAGAATGGATGAATGGAGATATCTAGCACTCACTTCCTCCCTTATAGAGAAGAAACAAGCACCAAGTGTGATGAGGTACCTCAAATTGACCATAGTGACTCCATGTCAAAGCCTCACCTGAACCCCTCAGTTAAAGCTTGACTCAAGGAGAATGAGGAAGTTTGACTCAGCTGAACTAAGGGAATAAGGAGTTAAGAAGAGGTCATGTGGTGGTTTGAATGAGTGTCCCCCATAGGCTTTAAGTATTCAGACATTTGTCTCCAGTTGGTGGCACTGTTCTTGGAGGTCTTAGAAGGTGTGTCCATGCTAGAGGAAGTACGTTATTGGGGGCAGGCATAGTGAGTTTAACAAGCCTTGTGGTCTCCATTCACTCTCTTGACTTCCTGTGCTCTTTGCGAGATGTGACCCTCGGCTTGCTGCTCCAGCTCCAGCCACCATGCTTCCTGCCACAATGGACTCTAATTCCCTGGAACTGTCAATTGTAAGCTCAAATAAACTCTTCCTTTTAAAAGTTCCTTTGGTCATGGTGTTTTATCACAGCAACAGAAAAGTGACTAATACAGTTATTTGGTACCAGAAGTGGGGTTGAAATAGGCCAGGGTCCATCCCAAATTGCAGCCAAACTCAGCAGTTTCATTCACGTGGTGCTGGCTTTAGAGGCATGAAGTTTGCAAGAGTGAAAGGTTCTTCAGTTCTTCCTCCATGGTTTCAGAGAGCTGCCAAGGTCAGGCAGAGTGCAACAGGGGTGTCCCTGTGTAAAGAAGGCCCTGATAGGCCATTGCATGAAGATGTGAATGTAAAGTCTGGTTGGCAGTGGAGACCCCAAGAAGACATTCGAGATGTCAGACCTGTGAGATATTTGCCAAGCAGAGCTGCATACAGGGAGTGATACCAGCCAAAGAAAGAAATGTATGTTGCAAGCAAAGCTGGAAGAGCTGAGCCATTTAAGCCCTTTGGAAGTCAAATCCCAGAAGTCGCACATGGAGCTACTGGACTTGGTGTTTGCCCTGCAGGTTTTCGGTCTTGTTTTGGTCCAGTATTTCCTCACTATGCCTCTATTCCTCCCTTTTGGAACAGGAATGTGTATTCAGTTCCACTGTACATTGGGAGTATGTAATTTGTCTTTTGATTTTACAGGAGCTTACAGTTTAGGAGATTGGCCTGAGTCTCAGAAGAGACTTTGGACTGTAGACTTTTGAATGGCATTGAAACTGGTAAAGACTATGGGGACTTTTAAGGTTGGACTAAATGCATTTTGCATTTTATATGGTCAGGAGCCTATGGGGGCCAGGGAGTGGAATGTGGTGGTTTGAATGAGTGTCCCCCATCGGCTGTAAGTATTCAGACATTTGTTCCAATTGGTGGCCCTGTTCTTGGAGGTCTTAAAAGGCGTGGCCCAATGCTAGAGGAAGTATTTATGGGGGCAGGCTTAGTGAGTTTAACAAGCCTCGTGGTCTCCAGTCCCTCTCTCCTGGACTTTTCCTGTGGCATTGAGAGAGTGATCCTCGGTTTGTCCCTGCTCATCTCCAAGCCCCCATGCTTTCCCACCACAAGGATCGCAATTCCTGGAACCTTCAATGTAAGTCTCAAATAAATCTTCCTTTTATAAGTTCCTGTAGTACCATGGTGTTTTATCACAGCAAGAGAAATGTGACTAATACAGGTCAGCATATACCTGGTGGACTTTTGCTAACTGAAGATCATGGTTTCTGTGCATTCTCCTTGGCTTGCTCCTAGAGAATAGAAATTGTTAGAGGGGCTTTCCAACCCTAGGCCTATGAACTTGCACTTTTCACCCTTGGGTATACTTTTTCTTTTTTTTTCTTTATTTTTTTTTTTTTTTTTTTTTTTTTTTTTTTTTGATTCTTTTGTTTGTATGTTTTCGGTATCATACCAATCATTTTCCAATTTCAAGCTTCAGGCATATTTCCCCTTCTGTCCCCCCCACCCTCAGCCACCCCACCCCCCACCCTCCCAGATCATGCATTCTGCCATAACTGTCCTGCATCTGTCTCTCAGTTTTTTTTTTTTTTTCATTTTTTAGCATAGGTGATAATTTATGAGTACACCATCCTTCATGTAAAACCATTTGAAGCAGTTGCGCCCAACACACACACAGCCCTTGTGCCCACATCCAGCAAGGGGGCTTGTATGTTCAATCAAGGTTGCATCAAATGAGTGTCCCGGCCTATATTGCTGTAGTTTCAACCATTCACGCCAATCGCAGCCCTTACATTCTACCCATGCCCCCTCTTTCTGCAGATTGTTCCCTAGGCTTAGAAAAGGGGCACAGGTGGATGAGAAGCAAAACAGTCTACTTTTTCTGGAGCAGTTGTCTTGGTCTCTGGTCAATTCTGGCTGTTTCCTTTCATGGGCTGACAGTTTGTCCAGGAATAACCTTTCGATCCTACTAATGAAGCACAAGCAATTAGGTATATAGGTATTTAAACAGTACTAATTGTTATCATAGTTTACTTTAGTATAGACACAGATGTTTGGATGGTATGTTAATCCATGAATTACATTTGTTTCTGTTAAATATGACAGGGTCTTATTGTGGCTTATAACATCTCCTAACCACTAGAGGATGTAAGCTTGTGGAATCAGCCATGGGTTATTCCTCCAAGGAGAGAGCCAACAGCCAATTAGATTTGGGATATACAGGCATATGGCTGCCTCTGCTGCACAGTATTTCCAGGCAGGTGAGGTGTAGCTGGTGCTGACGGAGGAGTCTTGCTTGACTCAAGGAGACCTATATTTGCTTTATTGGTTTAGTGGCCTTTGATAACACTCTCTGGTATTCCAGAGACCATCTGTACACTTGCATGTGTGGTCTCAATACATCTTTCCCATGTTAACGTCAGGTCTTTGACAGCAGGGACTTATCACCTCTCTTCTTGCAGGTATCCCAGTTTAGAGGCAAGGAGCCTTTACCTTTTGTGGGGGCTTGGATCCCCTGGCCAACATCTCCTTGGTAGCATAATCCATTGCTGATGTCAGAGCTCCTGTATTAATAAATTTTGCTTAAGTGCATAGCTTCAGGAGACTTTAGTATCATATTTGGTTCTGAATAGAGAATAATCCTTTTCACAGTTCCTATGTCTATTAGTCAATTAAAGAAGACAGTTTCCCCAGTTTTATAAGAGATTACCTCTATAATAGTTGTCTCCAATTTCGGGTATACTTTTTCTGTATAAAAACTCATCCCAAATACAGCGTGGGCTACACCTGGTACCCATTTTCCAGTGTGTGGTCTCCATCTGGCTATAAAGACTTTTTTGGCATTGTTTTGTTTCTGAGTGTTCTCTGCTATGAATACTTCAATTGTTTACCTACATTTTGAGGTGGGGGGGATAACACTAGAATTCAGTAAGCAAGAAAGTAGAACACTAATAATGAAAGCAGCAATGGCCCTGGGTGTTGGGAGCAACTCCTTTAACTTTGTGAGGATGCTGGGAATCTCAGCCGTGTGAAGGCTAAGTACTTCTCATAGGCTTGCTCATGTCCACTTTGATGTGAAATCTGCACAGCAGTAATGCTTAGGAGAAGGATTTCAAATTATTTCCAATTCTCTCAGGGTGCAAGTTGGGAGTAAATTGGAGAAATGAGCTACTTACTTGAGTTCAGACTACTTTTGGGGTTAGAAATCCCCACACTTCAACCATCAGCTTTTCTACTAGTTTGGTTCTTCATCCATTTGTGGAAATAATGAGTTCTAGTCCTTTGCAAAATGTTCTAAACCTGAGTCATTGTTTTCTTTCAGATCTATATACTTGGGAGAAATACTTTTAAATCTTATTCTTTGGGAGATTGTCATTTATTATGTACAGTTCTATCCCATACCCCATTGCAATTTTGCTAGCTACATAGAAACAATGATTACTAAATATCCATGCCACAAGATGCCATTTTACTAATGATAAATCTTTCTTCAATTGTTTTCATATTGTATTTCCCTATTTTGGCAGTGCTAAATATTTAATCCAAGATTTGTTCATGCAAGACAAATGCCCCATCACTGAGCTGCTACACACCCAAGACCCATTTTAAACCCTAATAGCCTAAAACTGGAAATATTATATTAAATTTTGTTTTATTTGATTAGATTTTATAAGTTTGTATTATTACATTTAGGTGTGTTCTTAGTAAGAAGCAAAGAGATCAGTATTTAGGATTAGATTTTGTGTCCATTTATGAGACAATGTAATATTTTTAGATTCATTGGGGTCTCTGATTTGTTCAGATTTAGTTATACAGCTTTGTTTCTTTAAATTCTATTTAACATAATGTCTCTTAGCTAAAGCAACTTCACAGTATTCTGCTTCTTTTCCTTAAAATTGCCTTCTGTTACTTTTAGTGCTGAGTATTTTACTTCTCTTTTTTAGTAAATGTTTAGTGTGTGTGTGTGTGTGTGTGTGTGTATGTGTGTACTTTATAGCTTACAAATGCCATTTGGTTTCATGCCAAGAATCTCCTGTGATTATACTGGAGTTAGTAGAGGTCAGTAACTCATGGGCAATGAGAAGCAATTTGTTTCCTTTTGGAGCAAAGCAATTAGAATCCAGGACTTGTGTCTGCTCCATGTAGCATAGATTTGAGAAACAATAGAGTTCCTTTAATTCTGTATTAATTTTGAAATGCATTTCTAATTACTAAACTACTGATGTTGCTGAGTTTGTCTATGACAGAGTATGGCAAAAACTTCTTAGTTGCCAGGAGCTCGTAGACACAACCCTTAGCTCTGTGCTGTCTTTTCCATCCTGTGATAAACTTGGAGGGGGTTTTTCCCTTAACAGTCTTAACATTTTTCACACTTTGGTTATAATGCTTTGATTATTTTATTCCTAACATATTACAATCCCTTATATTGATGATTTAGTATGATATTTCATGTCTTATAGTTATTTAAATTCTTTTATAAGCTTTATATTCTCTGTTGCTCAGGATTATTTCCTCTGTCTCTGTCCTATCTGCTGGCTTTATTTTCTTTCTTGTTCACTAAATCTTTTCACAGTTCTTTCAACAATATTTAATGTATTTTAATTTCTTTGTCCTTGCCTGTCTTAAAATATTTTGTGGAACTGAATGAATAAGTGTATGCAAAGTATTTCTACTGGTTTAGAAGCCTATCTTTAGCTTTACTTTTTTCTCTTTAACCTATTCCCTGCAGGGTAGAAGTTTCTATACAAGATATGCATTGTGATACAATAAGCAGAAATTCAGGGAATACATTGGATTCTGGCCACATTTATTAGCTTATAGCTCAGTCCATTTCACTGTTGGAGATATTTACCCACTGTCTTGATAATGATTTATAAAGGGAAAGTCTGTTCCAGCCCTGTGTCAGAACAATGTGATGCTTTTAAAATCAATCACTAAGAGATACCATTTGTCGTTTGTTTTTCTGGGACTGTGTTACTTCACTTAACATGATGTCTTCAAGCTCCATCCATTTACCTGCAAAGTTCATGATGTTGTCTTTCTTTACTGCTGCATAGAATTCCATTGTGTACATGTACCACATTTTCTCTATCCACTCGTCAGTTGAAGGGCATTTGGGTTGATTCCAGTTTTTTGCTATTGTGAACAGAGCGGCAATAAATATAGCCGTGCATGTATCTCTGCAGTAAGATGAGTCATGTGGGTATATACCCAGGAGTGGTATGACTGGGTCAAATGGCAGGATCATTTCGAGTCTTCTAAGGGTTCTCCACACTGTTTTCCATAGTGGCTGCACAAGTTTACATTCCCACCAGCAATGGATGAGTGTTCCCCTTTCCCCACACCCTCTCCAGCACTTGGCATCATTTGTTTTCTTGATAGACTGGACACTCATTTGATCAACTTGATTGAACATACAAGCTCCCCCTTTCAGGATGGTGGGACCCATGCACTGTGTGGGTTTGGGCACAACTGCTTGCAAATTGGTTTTACATGAAGGATGCTTGTACTCACAAATTATCACCTATTGTTAAAAAAAATGAAAACAAAACAAAACAAAAAAGCAGAGAAAGATGCAGAAAACTTACGGCAGAATGCACGATCTGCGATGGGTAGGGGTGGGGTGGGGGGGAAGGGAAGGGGATATATGCCTGAACTGAATTGGAAAATGATGTATGAAATACACAAAGCATCAATAAAAATAAATTAAAAAAAAGAAATACATGTTGCAAAATATGAACTGAAAATATTATAGGGTTCTAGGTGCAAATTTCACATAGAAAATATAAGATTTAAGTGTCTTTACAAGGTTTGTAATGCACAAGGCAGATGTCAGACAGACAATTTTTCTGGCTGCTAGTCTTCTTAGAGTAAACTATCAAGCATCCCTTTCTAGTGCTACATATCCAGGATCTATATTGGTGAATCTAGCAATAAAGTGGACCTATGTCCTGTGGACCTTCAAAAAAAAAAATCAATCACTAAGACGGTTTGGAGGGCTCATTGTTTTATCAAGATTTATATTCCCTTCAATGAAACTTGATCCCTCTCAGAACATCAGCCTGTAAGGTTTTCATCTTCCTGCTAAGGGTCAGTGTCCTACTTTTTATTTGTAGCACCTGAATACTTCTATTTTATAACTTTTGCTCCAAAAGGCAAGTTATTATTTGGTTGGCAAACATCTTTAAGAAGACAAAAACCGGGGGCTGGAGAGATGGCCTAGTGGTTAAGAGCATTGACTGCTCTTGCAGAGGACCTGGATTTGATCCCCAGCACCCACATGGCAGCTGAGAGCCATCTTTAACTCCAGTGACAGGGGAATCAGACACCCTCTTCTGACCTCCACAGCATTGTACGACATGGGTGCACAAACCTACATGCAGAGAATTGTGAGTTTTCCTTTAGGTAACTACTTAAACAGAAAGAGGAAACTTTATTATTTGGTAACAACAGATCTCATATGACTTTAAATGACTTAAAATCTAGTGTTTGGAGGCACAATCTTTCAGACTTTAAAGGAAATATGATGATTACTTATCTTTTGGTTGTACTTTCCTCTTGGGTGTTTAAGTCCATACAGTTAGCCCAGATTAACCATTTTTTGTTTTCTCAGGGTCAGTTGAGGATCTGGTCCTCAGGGGCCACTTGGATTTTGCTGGGAGAGGCCTCTGGCTTCTCTCAGCTTTCATTTACCAGTTCCATCCACAGGAGGACACATTCATTTCTTTCTAGACCAGGCTTCCCTTATTGAAGCATGAAAAGACTTCCCTCTTTACAGACTGGACACTGGCTAGTGGGTCTCCAAGACTTCTCTGCCTTGGAGGACTGGTGACTCACAATTTCAAGACATTTCAGGAGATTCCCCCAGACATAGTCCCCTGGCCAGATGTAGACAACCCCCCAGGGGGTAAGAGGTGCAGAGTTAATATGCCGACCCTGGGAATCAGGTAAACATAGGCAGAGGGCGAGCTGCCATGGACTCGTTTATTGGGGGCAAGTTTAGGGTTTATGTACTGTTTGCATTCTGCTCTCCTCTTACTGCAGTCATCATGTTGCTTTGCGATTGGCCCAGGTCTGCACCTCAGCTGCTTGTATGGTTTCACCTGCCTAGGGCAGGTTAGGTTGATGAGGGACAAGCTCTCTTCACAGCACTGAGTCTTTCTCAGCATACTGGCTACTACAAACCTCAGTTTCAGTACACAGAGACCTATTATAGAAGAAATAATACTTTTATGAGCTATTAATTCTGGAAATAAATGTTAATACATTTGCATAACTCATTGTTTTTTACTACAAAAATAATACTTGTGATGTAAATAGTGATATTAAAGTTTGGCTCACAAATACCTTTCCTTTTTTAAACATATCAGACACTATGGACAAATGAACAAAAGGAGAAGCCCAATAATAGATGCTTTGGAACTCCTCATTGAGAGATTCCAATGTACTTTTAATTTGGACATTTAATTCATCCTGTTCCTCTCTTGGTTCCCTGCCTAGAAAATGTACCTAGCCACTCTCGCCTTCACAGGCACTGGTCAAGGATTTTGTTCTCTCTGTTACTATACTTTTTGGGGTCTTTTAGATAGACCTACAGAGCAAGTACCCCAGTTGCCACCTCCTACATCCCTTTTCAGCATGGAAGAAATAAGAGCAGTCAGCACCCCAATTCTCTCTTGGCAATTGGGGTAACCTCCTCAGAGGGTAATGTGGTAAAAGTAGGACCTAAAAATTTCTAGGCAGTTTAAGGTTAAGACTCCCCAAAAGAGCCAGTTTCTTTCTCAGGTGAGAACTGAGGACTTCCTGGATCTGCCAGTGGACTGATCCTTCTGAGGTAAATTCCATTAAAATCATGGTGCTAAGGACCCAGTATAACCCCTTGAGCAGAGATCATTCCGCCTTGGAAACACCAACTGTGGTTAACTCTTGTGAACTTCCTTCAAGGATTTGAAGGCCACATAATGAGAGGAAGAAATGAGTTGTGACCCCAGGTTTTCCTCATTCTGCCTGACCTCCTACCAAGTCCTTGGCCTCTTCCCTTGGTAGCTGGCCAGTCAAAGATGGGTAAGACCCTGAAAAACCAGGGCAACCTAAGACAGACGTCAAATGTCTGAATGCAAGTGGTGGGGTCAACAAGGTTTGGGCATGGCATCCGAACTCCCACTGGACTTCTCCTCATGCAAAATTAAATACAAAGGTTGGAAATGTAGTAGCCAGTATGCTGAGAATTATGCAATTTGCCTGTGCAGAAAGCTTGTCCCTCATCAACCTAACCTGCCCTAGGCAGGGGAGACCATACAAGCAGCTGAGTTGCAGACCTGAGCCAGTCACAAGGTGACCCGATGACTGCACTAAGAGGAGAGCGGAAGGAATGTGAACAGTATGTAAACCCTAAACTTTCCCCCAATAGATGAGTCCATGGCAGCTTGCCCTCTGCCTGCATTCACCTGATTCCCAGGGTCTGCATCTTGACTCTGTGCCTCACTCTGTTTTGTTTAAGGTCAGACCACAAAACTCCCCAGCAGGCCTGAGGGATTGTCTATGAGGTTATCTTTAATTACTTTTTTTTTTGCTCTTTTTGACACAGGGCTTCCCTGTAGCTTCAGCTACCCTAGAACTCACTATGTAGACCAGGTGGGTCTTGAACTCACAGAGATCTGCCTGCCTCTGCCTCCCAAGTGCTGGGATTACAGGTATGTGCCACGATGCCTGGCCCTTAATTACTTGTGATAGTAATTCAAGGGCCACTTATTCCATCTTGTTTTGTATGTAAATTTTCTATGTCGAAGCAGTAAAATCAGCAGTGTAGTATTTCAAATAATGTTTAATTTAAAAACAAAGTGCAAGGTGTAAATCTAAATTTAGGAGTTCCTCTTCAAGAACTTACACATTTTTCTGAGCAACAACAGTACATATGAGGCCAAGGTTCTGTTTCTGGGTCTATTTACTTTGTTACAGTTTCCATCTGTTCCAAATTTCCTGTGTGACAACAATTGACTTGTTGGTGAACACAACAAGAAGCTTCAAGAGGCTCCAGGTTTGGGAGCTATAGAATGAAATCAGTTGTCGTAAATTTGGGCCCATTATTACCATTGTTTTGAGCAATAAAATAAATCTAGGTCCAGGTGTCCAGAGGTCTCTTAGCTTCACATGAGATTCTTTGGTTTAGGAGTATGTGACATTCTTGTGTGTTTCCCCCAATAATCTGGTGCCCTATAGGGTCCAGCCTACCTGCATTTTCCTCCCAATGTAAGCAAGTATGGTCAATCTGTGGAAACAGATAGATATCTGCCTCAATAGAAGACACTTCTGAGAAATATAAATGGGCTATTGCTTTCAGATAAAATGTAACGCCCCTAAGTACAATGAGTATAATTTATGTCTCATTTCTAACACTTTCAAAAAGAAATGTATAACCCTTAATACACATTCATATTTACTAATAAACTTCATAATCTCTTTAAATCTCTCTTGTAATCTCACATCAGATTCAAGAATGATTCTAGCATTTGGTTTTTTTTTTTTTTTTTTGGTCTTTTCGAGACAGGGTCTCCCTGTAGCCCCAAGCTGTCCTGGAACTCACTCTGTAGACCAGGCTGGCCTTGAACTCACAAAGATCTGTCTGCCTCTGCCTCACAAGTGCTAGGATTAAAGGCATGAGCCACCACACCTGGCTGATAGTAGCACTTTTTGAGAATTATAAGTTATAATTCATTGGAAGTGAAAGAAATATTAAGAATTTTCTCTGCCTCTCATATGTTTTTGGTCTTTTTGAGACAGGGTCTCCCTGTAGCCCCTGCTGTCTTGGAACTCACTCTGTAGACCAGGCTGGCTTTGAACTCACAAAGATCTGTCTGCCTCTGCCTCCCGAGTGCTAGGATTAAAAGCATGCACCACCAGGCTCAGTTTGCCTCTCATTTTTTATGTCTATTTGAGATTTTACTTATTTTATTTCTTCTTTGCATGTCCTTAAATTCTTCCTATATATTGTTTAAATTCCTATTTTCCTTTCTTTTCTAGGTAGAAATGCAGAATACTCTAGAAAGTAGCCTCACTGAAGCAGTTGCCAAAATTACTGTCAGAATTTCATATTACTTTGAAAGTTCAAGAGCTTCGTTAGTTTCTCTGCTGGAGGCAGTTTGAAATAGGTAGGGAAATTTTTAGTTTGCAATGAACAATGTGATGTAGCAAAAAGTGAAAAGCCATTTTGTTTTAGGCAAAAGGAAGTTAGCTCTGAAATGTTGAAAGATTCACTTAGCAGACTCCCAGTTTCTAACAAACAGCCTGCTGCAGGTCTACATCAGACACTTAGAATTTAATGTTTCGTGTTCAAACATATGTGCTGCAGTTAAGGCTTACTGCTTTTCTTTATTGTAGAATATTACTGAAGCAAAAGTGACTTTGTACAGGCTGGAGGAAAGAAATATGGTTAGAGAAAGGAAATTTTCATAGGCAGAAAAATTCAAAGAAACAATAAATTTTGATAGCAAATCAATGATCCTTTTCACTTGGAATAAAGTCTTATGCTATTTGTCTCCTGACCCTGAGGTACCTATGCGTTTTAATTATCAGATTCTATGATGGGTCGACTTCCAGAGGGTCACATGACAATAACTATAGTTCTGAGTTAGGGCATGGCTCAAGAACGAAATATGATACATGTCCTAGCCAGTCTTAGAAATATTCAAATGGTATATTTACCAGAAATTATCTCTGATAGTTTTGAAAGAGTTCATAATTTCCTTCATAAACTGTCAGAATAATTTTCACTTATTGTTATTAGGATGTACATGTGATATCTGTACATACATATGCAATTTTAGGGTATTTATATAACATTTCAAAAGTTAATTGTCATATCATTCTTTCAGGACCATTCTAATTTCTGAATCTTTTGAGATTATTTTATTTATTTCTATGCAAGCTTTTAGAATCTTCTCTTTGTGCCTCATGTTCTAATATGTATTAGTAATGTGTACCTGATTTGGGATTTGGATCATGTTGCCTATGTTGATTTTCTTTCTTATTCTGTTGTAACTCTGGAACCAGTGTCCCAGGTTTCCTGGGGCAACTCAACTTGTAGGGTTGTGTGAATTCTATAGTTAGTGAGGGCTTCCCCATATTTAACTTCCAATATTTTTTATTTATGATATATTTCAATTTAAAGAGAGATTCTATATGATAAATATGCCTTCACTATAGAAGTATATTTGCTTATATTTGTATATATTACAATGTTTTAGTCTACAATATTTACATTGTCTCCTAAATTATCTAGTTTTGAATATATCCCCTTTTGTTTGAAATCTGTTATTTATGTTAAGGACAATCCTCAAATGGATAAATAGCCATAGAAAATAGGATAAACTCTACAGAAATCCATGGTGCTTATGTTAAATGTTAAAGGGTGACCTTCCCTGTAGTAGCTGGGCCATGGTGAGTTCCTTTGAGCTCATTTGCTTCTTTATTACATTGAATTATTAATAAATGGCATATACTTATGTATTTGTATACATAGACAGTTATGTACCTTTTAATCCTCAATTCTATGTTAAACTCCATATTACTAATAGAATGAAAATTTAGTTTTTTTCTCAGACTCAGGATTATACGACTAGCAGCTCATTGAAAATTAAAATTCAGCTGGGCGTGGTGGTGCACACCTTTAATCCTAGCGCTTGGGAGGCAGAAGCAGGTGGATCTTTGTGAGTTCAAGGCCAGCCTGGTCTACAGAGTGAGTTCCAGGACAGCTGGGGCTACAGGGAGACCCTGTCTTGAGAAGACCAAAAAAAAATATGAAAATTAAAATTCATGTATACATTATGGCCACACTCCCCTTTCCATTATGAAAGTATATTTGAAGTATGTTTTAAGTCTGCATGTCCCTTTTAACTCAAATTTTCTCCCTTTTCTTTTTCTGGGATTTGGGATTCATAATTTCTTCTGTGAATTTTCTAGTAACTTTGCCTTCAGGGTCTCAGATAGTGGCCATTCTTTGTAGATACATTTCATTTTTCACAAATAGCTGAACCTCTTTGGGGTTCCATGAGGTACGGAGTCCTGCTTACAGGATTTTCCTTCTGCTATGATTTTACATTTCTTCTGAGTTCTCAGTCTGCTTCTTTTTGGAATCAGATTTGCAAGTTTCAAAATTGTTTTTGTGGCATCTCTTTCCTCATTATATGTGGCCTAGAATATTTTCCATTTTTGTAGTTATGATAAAATTATATCTAAAGATATTGTATGCCTTGCCAATGGGAAATTAAGTTTCATATTCATTCTAATGTTTAATTGGCATATCAATCAGTTTCTATTAACTGGCTCCTAGGTCTTTAATATTTTGCATCTTAGCCTTAAGGAACTTAGCTCCTGTTTAGAATAATACAACTCGTGGTTTAAAAATATAGAACAGTTTACCCATACTAATTGGGCAGTTAATCCAGTTGTAATTTGTAAAAGAGAGAAATCAATATATTCTAAATATTTAGAGAAAGCCAGAAAATAAGAGTCTCCTTCCAATTCTTTAAAAAACTGAACTGTGGCTTGGAGGTGCAGTTCCCTTTTCTGATTTCAGCTAATCAGCAGTTGAACCAAGTTACAGGTCAAAGAGTATGACACCAAGCTTACTCTCTAAAACAGAAAATGTGATAATTTATTCAGTTTCATTGGGATGGGTAATGCTGGAGAGTTTAGTAAAGCACACACCGGGATTTATCTTTCACGGCATGTCCAGAGAGCAGGCAATCATGAAGATTCTGATGTATTAATGGATTCATATATGCTGGCTTTCTTTTAAGGGAGTTATAAGTAGATTGTAAGGCTCCTGGAAGGAACTCAGCTTCCGGGAGGATATCCTTAGGTCCATCTTGCCCTACCTCCACTCTGCTCCGTGGACATTGTGCTGTGAACTGCTGTGTCATGCTGTCACTATCATGACAAACAGACATGGCTGAAATGAAGACCCAGTATAAATCTTTTCTCCCTTTAAATTGGTTTCAGATTTGTTGGTCACAGTGACCAAAGTCTGACCAAATAATGAATGTTATGCTGACGCTTGCATAGATGTGGCTTAAATTTAGCAGTGGATTGGATATCTATTCAAGAAATAGAAATATTTTAGAAGCCACATATATTTTCTATGATTTTTTTTCTTTTTATTTGTATGTGTATGAGAGTCACTGCATGCCATGTGTATGTAGATGGCCCACAGAGCCCAAAAGAGGGTTTCAGAGTCCTTGGAGCTGAAGCTACAAGTGGTTTGAGCTGCCTGATTACACTAGGACTGGAACTTGGGTTCTCTGCAAAAGCAGTTATGTTCTCTTCACCACTGAGCCATCCCTCTAGCCACTGCCAAATATATATATATTTTTTTAATTAATTAATTAATTTATTTATTTTTATGTGTATGAATGCACTGTCTGCATGTAGATTTGTGCACCCGTGTCATGCAATGCCTCGGAAGTCAGAAGAGGGTGTCAGATTCCCCTGGAACTGGAGTTCTCCTGGATTTGGAGTTACAGACGGTTCTCAGCCGCCATGTGTGTGCTGGGGATCGAAGCCGGATCCTCTGCAAGAGCAGTCGGTGCTCTTACCCACTAGGCCAACTCAGTAATAGACAATGGCAAAGGGAATGCAGATTGGTCAAACTGGACACTTAAATTCCTACACTGACACTTTGTCTCTTAAGGATTTGTGAGGTTGTTCAGTGGTCAAGGGTGCTGAACATAAAACCTGACAAGCTGTGTTTGATCCCCTAGACTCACAAGGTAAAAGGAGATAACTGATTTCTTCAAGTTGTCCCCTAACTTTTGTATGTGTACTGTGCCATTTCTGCTCCCCACTAAATAAATATAAAATATTGAAATTTATGTAAGTTAATGAGCTCCAAATTGAAGACAAATAGCCAACTACACAAGTTGACATACACTACTGAAACTAAGGCCTGTTTGTTAATGTGCCAATAAAGCATGAAATGAAAGTGCTGTATAAACATATTTAATATTCCTAGAAATATAAAAGTTCTCAGGAACCCAATAAATGTAACCAACAACAAGAGAATGAATGAAGGAGAACTGAAACTATAGGTTGATTTTATTTCCAATAAAGTGATTCCCAAATACAATTCCAGAAGTTTCTGTTAAGATATCCCTATTTTATTCCATTTGAAAATGAGAAAAAAATAGCAGGGCATGGTGGTGCATGCCTTTAATCCTAGCACTCAGGAGACAGAGGCGGGTGGATCTTTGTGAGTTCAAGGCCAGCCTGGTCTACAGAGTGAGTTCCAGGACAGCTGGGGCTACAGGGAGACCCTGTCTTGAAAAGATAAAAAAGAAGAAAGAAAGAAAGAAAGAAAGAAAGAAAGAAAGAAAGAAAGAAAGAAAGAAAGAAAGAAAGAAAGCGAAAGAAAGAAAGAGAGAGAGAGAGAGAGAGAGAGAGAGAGAGAAAGAAAGAAAGAAAGAAAGAAAGAAAGAAAGAAAGAAAGAAAGAAAGAAAGAAAGAAAGAAAGGAAGAAAGAAAGGAAGAAAAAAAGAAGATATATTAGAAGCCCAATGCAACAAAATTAGCCAAAAGTCATGAATTGATATTTGGACTTCATAGTGATAATGTCTTTATATTAAAAAGACAACTTCGGGGCTGGAGAGATAGCCTAGCGGTTAAGAGCACCGACGCTCTTGCAGAGGACCCGGGTTCGATCCCCAGCACCCACATGGCAGCTAAGAACCGTCTGTGACTCCAGTTCCAGGAGAACTCCAGTTCCAGGGGAATCCGAGACCCTCTTCTGACCTCCGCGGCATTGCACGACATGGGTGCACAGACCTGCATGCAGACAGTACATTCATACACATACAGAAATGAATGAATAATAAAAAAAAAAAAATTAAAAAAAAAGACAACTTCTAGACACAATTATTTATAGAGCCATTCCTTCTTTTCATTATCCATTAACTGACTTTATCCTATATTATGCAGATATCAAACTTCGTATGTAACAACAATTCTCTGCAGTGGAGATGAAAGAATTGAAATTGGGCATCTGTGGCTCACATCCTAAATCTTCCATCATATCTGTGGATCTCAGCTCACTTTTTAATTTTTTATACTAAGCTTTTATAGTTTTATAGCATAGTTGTCAATCAGGTTTAAAGCCCCTCCTCATCTGTGCCCATCTGACCCCCCAGGAGACCTCTTGTATCCCACCATACATAGCAAGACCTATCCAGTCAAGCATTTGCACCCAGATGTCCATAAGTGAAAATTCATCCACTGTAGTCTAGTCAGCTCATCTACATATCATAAGTAAAGCAAACTCTCCCTCACCCAGTAACAGTCAGTCTTCAATATTTCTCAGTCTATTTCTCTTCTCCCCTCTGGAACCTTCAGTAATTGAGTTGGCATGGGTCCTGTGCTTGATGCTGCCATTGCCCAAAGTTCACATGTACCAGCTTTGATGGTCTGAAATCCTCTGATCCCCTGTGTTCATGAACCACGTCTGGCCCCTATAGTCTTTCTGTCCACTCTTTTACAATGGACCCTGAGCCATGGGTGGGCGAGGCTCAGTACAGGAGTCCTACACAGAGACATACAATCTGAAGTCTCTTCTTCTCTAAAACTTGGCCATCTGTGCCCTTCTGTGTGCCTCACACTTTGTTGTATAAGGAAACTTCACTGGTGAGAATTGAGTGATGCATTAATTTTCTCTCTACCCCTGTTTCCACTTTGGTCCAGGTTCAACCTCAGATCTGTCTTCCAGGACTGGGCATCTCTCAGCCATGTATTCTCTGTTTCTGACGAGTTGTGGAACCCCACAGACGGCTCTATATGTTGCAGTAAGAAGCTTCCTTGGGGCTGGAGAGATAGCCTAGCGGTTAAGAGCACCGACTGCTCTTGCAGAGGACCCGGGTTTGATCCCCAGCACCCACATGGTAGCTGAGAACCGTCTGTAACTCCAATTCCAGGAGAACTCCAGTTCCAGGGGAATCAGAGACCCTCTTCTGACCTCCGCGGCATTGCAGGACACGGGTGCACAAACCTGCGTGCAGACAGTACACCAGAGACTGAGACATTTGACATGTCTGATACAATTCCTGTCTGAGAAGACAGGGACTTAGACAGTGGACACATCTGAGACAATAGGGACTCATAAAATAAATAAATAAATAAATAAATAAATAAATAAATAAATAAATAAATAATAAGAAGCTTCCTTGATAAGTTGTGCATGGTATGCTTATTTGCAAATACAAGGATCCATGTTTAGCTTATGGTAAGAAATATAATTTGTTGCTGGGCATGGTGGCACACGCCTTTAATCCTAGCACTTGTAGCACTTGGGAGGCAGAGGCAGGCAGATGTTTGTGAGTTCAAGGCCAGCCTGGTCTACAGATTGAGTTCCAGGACAGCTGGAGCTACAGGGAGACCCTGTCTTGAAAAGACAAAACAAAAAAAAACCAAACAAACAAAAAAAGAAATATAATTTGTCTGGAACTCTGGTAGAGCTAGAGTTTTAACTATGTACTCTCCAGGTATGTGCATTTGGCTGTGTTTCAGGTGCCACCAATCCAGAATTAATAGACAAGACTATACTGTAAAAGACAGGACCTCCTTTGGACAAAGGACTTGGAGCAATGGAGCAGGAACTCACCTGGAAGCATTCTAACTGAAGTTTAGCTTTTATGAACCCAGATGATAATATTCAACCGGTTAAGGGAGAAGGTCAATCCATGGTCCAATCCAGCCCTATGACCTAATGATCGTAAAAGTCGGCAGAGCAAGCTACCCTATGCAGTGGTGGCACTACTATCTGGGGGGTAACCAACAGCTACCTAAGTAAAGTCCTTTTTAAATAAAAAAAATCATTGTATGTGTGTGTTCATTATATTTGTGCCACAGAATACATGTGGCAGTCAGAGGATAGCTTGACAGATTGGGTTCTCTCCTTCCACAATGTGGGTCTCAGAGATCAATCTCAGGCCACCATTCTTGTGTGGCCAGCGCCTTTACATGACACACTATTTTGCCTGGCCCACTCTCTGCTTCTTGTCTACTACATATAAAGGGAGGGATAGACTAGATTTGTACTTTCTGGCCTTATGTATGAGTTCACAATAGAGTTTCATGAATTTGAATTTCAAGATAACTGTATAGATCCACTTAATCCCTGTAATACATGTCCCAACTCCAAGTTTGTAGCATTTTTCCTTGAAGAATGATGTGTTGATCTAAAGCAACACCTTTAAAATCTGCTCTGAAGCTAGTCTACGCAAGACTTAAATGAGAAAAAGGAAGACAGTGTTCCACATAAGTTTTTATTCACTGGCCCTTTAAAAGAAATTCAAACAGTAGTAGCATGGTTTACACACTTAAGGTGATTGCCATTTGTTTTCACAGTAAGTTGAACTAGAAGGAAGGTAATTTGTATCATTTTGCACATTACAAATATAGTTATTGCTTTTATTGTCATAATTGGGTAGCTATCTATAAATTTAGCTTATTCAGCAAACTTATGAAATAGTCACTATCAAATTTATTTCATCCACTATTCTTTGAGCCTCATGACTAGCCAAATGAGTATATAAAAATGCCTGACTTCACTACATTTTGCAATTCACAGCAGTTGTCATTTCAAAATACTTTTGTTAATATGTCTCATGACATCTCAATTCTGAATTCTAATTTTAGCATTAATGATAAATGATAAATGAGAAAAAGACAAGTGTTGTGGTTTGAATGTGAAATGTTCCTACAGGCTCCTATGTGCTGAAACTTGGTCCTCAGCTAGTGATGCTGTTTGGGAGGTTGTGGGACTTTTAAGAGGAGGAACTTCATTGGAAAATGCAGGCTAGCTGGGCATGGTAGCACATGCCTTTAATCCCAGCACTTGGGTGGCAAAGGCAGGAGGATCTTTGTGAGTTCAAGGCCAGCCTGGTCTACAGAGTGAGTTCCAGGACAGCTGGGGCTACAAGGAGACCCTGTCTCAAAAACACCAAAAAAGAAAAAAAAAAAAAAAAAAAAAAAAAAAAAAAAAAAAAAAAAAAAAAAAAAAAAGAAAAGAAAATGCAAGCCATGGGAGGAGGTGGGCCTTAAGGTTTTTGTAGCCATACCTTATTTCCTGTTTGCTACAGAGCAAGATTCCTGAAGCAGGGGAAACAGGGATGGATCAGTGGTTAAAAGAACTGACCGCTCTTGTTGAGAACATGGGATCAAATACCAGCACACAAATGGCATCAAACAACCATTCATAATTCCAGTTCCAGGGGAGTCAAATGTTCCTTTCTGACTTCCATGAGTATTGTACAATATGGGTTCATTTACACACATTCAGGCAATACACTCATACACATAAAATTAAAAAATAAAAGATTACTGAAAGCAATGTAACCAGTGCCTTCTACTTCCCTGTCACAATGGATTTTAAACCCTGGAGCTGTAAGGAAAAAATGAACCTTCCTCCCTTATATTGTTTCTTGTCAAGTATTTTATCATAGCAATGAGGAAAGTAAGATAGGAGAGAGAAAGAGAATGAGGAATGAGGGGGTGACAGAGACAGAGAGAGAGACAAACAGAGATGAGAGAGGAAAACGGAGATACAGAGAACAGACAGGGAGGTAGGTTGGTCACATGGCTCTGCAATAACTACTCATTTATAATTATTACACTTTTGGTTTATCGCACCTTCAATATCTACGCATTTTTCAATTTTCCTTTTAGTTTGTGTTCAAGAGTCAGAATAGGATAACGGCTAGGAACTGGGGCTGATCAACATTCCCTCGGGTAGTAACTGATGTGAAAGAACCGAGCAAGTTGTGGGATGAGACCGAAAGGACAGGGTCTCAGCAATGGGGCGAATGAACTCCAGATCTTTTCATCAAATTGGCTTTAGACAGAAATTCATTGCGAAGTTAAGACTGCTCTCAGTTCTCAGAAACCTATCAGTGCCACATATGTTCTAGAAAGTCTTTGTATGCCTCAAGAATCAGCACACTGAAGGTTGAAAACGGCTACTATAAAACATGATTCATTCTTTCTCCTAACAGAATTACTTTGCTGTTGACAAGGTCAGGAATTACCGACTGAAGATAAATAAAAGCTTTATTGAAGAAGATTTTAATACATCAACCCACTGCGTTTCTTCTATCAGGCCAGGGGATGGTGTTTGTCTATGGTGATGTGATTCAGTTGAATTTGATTAACTACTTGATGGGAACTGTCAGCATCTCTGTGGAACTAATCTGAAATACCCCGTTTCCTTAAATGGGCTTAATTTGGTTGGGACCTCAGGGTATATTTTTATCAGGCTTCCATGTGCTTCAAGCTAATGCCCTGTCCTGATGTTTTAAAAAATCTGTCTTTCTCTTACTATTTGATCTGTCTTTTGTCTCATAGTGGCCACTTAAAAGTCAAGGGCACACATAAAATTAGCAGCCATGAATTACACCGGCATTTCATCCATTTAAACCTTTACTGGTTTAAAATATTATAGAAAAATTTAGATTTTGAGTTCTTTCTCTGTCTCTCTCTCCATGTATATGTATGTGTGAGAGACAGAGAGAGAGAAAGAGAGAGAGAGATAAAGATATTTGTTTTAATAATAAAATCAAATTCTTCTCATTGGGTCATGTTCCATGTTCCATGGTCAAAGAAATTTTAAAGTTATTTATTAACATATGAGATTCTCTTCTCTGTTTTTCTAGGTGTTCTCTCTCTCTCTCTCTCTCTCTCTCTCTCTCTCTCTCTCTGTCATAAATTGCTGAAACCTTAAAAACATCATTATATATCCACAAAATAGACACAAATATTTTGTAAATATTAATAAAAATAAGACTATTGATGACTTAACTGAAAATGTACAGACTAATTCTTACCATTTTCCCCTTTGTTTAAATTCACTTGGGTCTTAGAATACATTATATAATCATAGTAAGTACATTAGCTTTGCAGAGTAATTTTCACCATAAGAATGTATCAATCAAGGGACTGGAGAAATGATTCAGCAATTAAGAATACTGAAGGCTCTGGCAGAGGACCCAGGTTTGAGTCTTAGCATATATATGGTAGCTAACAACTGTCCCTAACTCCAATTTCAGGGGATCAAACACCCCCTTCTGACCTCCTTGGGCACTGCACAACACATGCACACTTAAACACATGCAACCAAGACACTTATACACATAAAATAAAAAGAATAAAATATTTTAATAAGAATATATAAGTGAACATTTATGTGCCAAAACAAAGTTTTAATGTTAAAAACATAAAATTATATACATAATGTATATTCAAAACATATATACTAACATATAATTTCCAACATTCTATGATTAGTTGGAGGCAGATAAACCTACACATGTGTTTAAGAAAGTCATGTAGAGGAAAACAGTTATACAGACTGTGCATGTGTGTGTTTACTATGTTCATTGTGAAAACAAATCACTGGTGATGGTGAAGATTCTAAATGTATATTTCCTTATGTTTCAGTACCTCATTTACATTTTCATTCTAAGTACAACACTCCTTGTTTTCTGAAACTCAGTATCATGAATTGATTCATTGTAGGGATGAATTTCTACTTCTACAATTCTACCTCTGAACAATTTTAATGCCTATTTTTACAAAAGTGAGTCACTTACTATGGATTTGAACATTCTTTATATTTGTTCACTTTGCCAATTAATAAATTTCCTAAGAATGAACCAGTCCAAATGCCCATTGGCTCAGAATTCTAGGCACTTGAAGAACTGCCTGTTCCTGTCCTGAAGATGAGGTTCCCTGCTCCAGTCACTGCCTCACACAGAGCTTCACCCTCGTTATTTTCACCTCTTACTCAAGATTCCCTTTCAATAAGCTCTGTGGTGAGGATAAAAAATACTATGAAAATATCATATTGTGTTAGAATTAAGGTAAAAGAAAAATGATACTACGGTAAAGTTCTTTGAAATTTTTAGATGAAGTTTTGGTATGTATATCACACATTTTGAATAAAATGATTCTTTTTACCCTTTCCAGGTCATGAGTAATATATACTGGCAGAGAATTCAAATTCAAACTGAAGTGAAAATTTCTGTCCATTCAGAAACAGTAGATGAAAAAACCCTTGGGACTCCAGGAAGGCACCCCTCTTCAACTGTTTACATCCAACTCTTAGTATCTTTCCTTCAACAAGTGAATGGCCTAGAAGGTGGAGGGACTTGCAATATACTTGTTTCTGGGGCTATTCTCGTCTACTTACTTTACAGAACCAAAGTGCTCCTGGAGATGAACTATTTCCAGTTAAAGTCGCCACAAAATTCTTTGTTTGTATGGACAGTCACTGCAGGCAGCAGAGGTTCACACCAGTGTACATTTTCAGCCTGTTTCTTTCTGACTTACCAGAGAAGGTCTTTCCATGTCTAGGTGCATAAGAGGCCAGCTTACCTCCAGTCTTCTAATTCTAGTAGTCATTTAGCTCTGATCCTCTACACATCCAGGACTTCCCCAGGTCTGCCTGGTGCAGGGCAGTGTGTGTGCTTCCTTTGTTTGGCTCCAAATTGGGTAGACAATTTCATATTTTCCCAATTCAAAAGAGATACTCATTCCATCTTCATCCCTTCACAGTCTTCCTTGAGTAAAGTTACCAGTGTTAGTGAGGTTAGAAATATTAAAGGGTGTGTCTTCCTTTCTCTTTACCCCAAAGGAATATTAACAGCTTGTCTCTGAGCCAAAAAAGTACAACAAAGTGAAAGCTGAGTTTCTTGTGGTGCTTGGTACTGTATAATGCAAAACCCCATTGCCTTCTATGAGCTAATGTGATGACCAGTAGAATTTAATGTACCTAAATAAGTCAGTGACCAAGTGAATAGAAGTTCATGGAGTGGGAGACAACGGCAAACACTGGCATACTTTTCTTTGCATTATGTTTTGATTATAGTTCTGGGTTTTGAACCCAGGGCCTATACATCCTAAAAGAGCAGAGCTCTACCACTGAGTTTTATCATTTGCCTTATTTTTTACTTCTGTAATGAAATATGATCACCACAACTTTATCTCTCTACAAAAGACTGCTAAAGTATATTCTTGAGATTATATCAGTGTAGTAGTTCAGTACATTAATTTTTCTAAGTAGGTCATTAAAATAACTAAGATATTTTGTAACTATCAAGTATTCTGAAAAATGCTATTATAATTTTAGAAGAAAAATGTACATGTTTGAGAAGAATGCAGAATTGACAGATAAGAAATTTCATATTTTTTACAAGCACTTGCTGTTTTCCAAAATAAAACACAAAGTCATCTAGGATACCGGGAAATCCGTGTGCATTAAGAATAGCTGATAGCAGAAATGGGGGTGAGAATGAAATATTAGAAATGATCTCACAGCAACTGGATATAAGACAGCTTAGATTTTATATTGTCGTGACCGGCCATGAGCCTTATGGGAATATAATATGATTTTATACATTCAGTTTAAGCTTTTGGAAAAATAAAACAGAAAAAAAAATCTCCCCAGGGTAATATGAGGAATCAGTGTTCTTATTGATGAGAAATCAAAAATTGAAAGACAATTATTGGCTATTCTGTAGCCTAACTTTGCCAAATTTGAACTTAAGCATGATAAAAAATAGATAATAAATCTTTTTCAAATATTTCATCGTTTTTATCAGAAATCAGTAAACAGTTTATTAAGGTGGTTTGTAGCTTTATCCAATAGTCTCAATACAAAAGCACAACTCACACCTCAAAGGGGAGAAGAAGTAGTTTATTCTAGTGCCAGATAAGAGTGACCATAGCTTGGGAACACAGATCGGGTTACTCCAAATTCCATGTTCCAGCTTCGTTTTTCCATGCAGTGACATGAAGTCCTTATAATAAGAGATCAAATAAAAGCCACAATCAAGACATTTTTCAAATAAATTGATGAAGACCTTAAGTGGGCACTGACTACAATAGAGGCACGTCAGCTGCAGGCCTCAGATGCCATCTGATGTTCTTCTGTTGGTGGGAGCTAAGGGTCTGCTAAGTTAATACATTCCAACAGGTTTTAATCTGTCAGTTAGAGGATGTAAAATCAGAAATAGAGGTGGAAAAAGAATGGCCATTTAGGAGCTGAAGATGACCTAAGATAAATGGTCTTACATTCCAAACTCTCAGCAGTCACTGAAGTTCTAACCAATTGATCAGCCTTGCAGGGTTTCAAGTGTCAAGTTCTTTCTGGGAACTTTCATTCACATTGGACAAAGACAGTTTTCAATATCTAACTCCATTTTTTGATACTTTACTCATCATTCAAACTCAATTCATATTTGTTGACCACTTCTTTATATTTGGAATTATTTTAGTATCATGAAGAGAACAGAAAGAAAAAACTAAATCCTTGTTTTATCTCTATGTTATGCTCTGTTAATTTCTATCATTTAAATCCTCTAAAATCCAAATTCTTTTAACACATATTTGACATCTTTTGAGCACTGTAGATGTTCCCCAAAAGAGACTATGGGAGTGGCTCTGTTCCTGATGACTGTCTGCTTTCTAAGAACACGGTTTTCCCTAGGGTTCCTGAAATCTTCCTCTGTAATGCACCCAATATTGCCCCATTATTATGATGTAATTTTGGTAGATAAATAATGGGACTAGACAGAAATAGAAAATGATGAGTTCACATTAAGTCTAAATTAATCTTATGTGGATTTTACCTTGGTATGATGCAATGCCAGTCATTTGAACTGTACATTCAAAAATGTTTCCTATATCTGATTTAAAAAGACAAGAAAAATAAGTTTGATGAAACAAAAAATTAATTTCACTATTCATGTATAGTAGCCATGGTTTACAAGGTGACCTGTGTGTGTGTGCGTGTGTGTGTGTGCGTGTGTGTGTGTGTGTGTGTGTGTACACGCGCAGTGCAACTCCTATATGATGGAGTAATATTATGTCCTGAATGCTTCTCTCATGGCCGCCACTCCATGGTGAATCTGAACATGATTGGCAAAAGGATAAAATCATTTACTGGGCCTTGATACTTTTCCATAATGCTTCCTTGGATATTTTACAAAGCCGAGTACTCCAGGACTTGGAGTAGTAATGGCCCAAGCAGCACTGGTGGTGGTGAACAAATCAAAGAAAGTATGGATGCTTCATTAGTCTTTTACAGACTCCTAGACTCATATTTTCTCCCTCCTAGCTACTACAATTACATTGTTAATCTTTGTTCTTCTGCTGTTTGGCTTATTGGTTCTTGGCTTCCTCTATGTCATGAAGCTCTTGCCTCCCAAGTCATCAGCCTCGAGGCCAGAAATGTGGCTGGACTGCCTGGGGCAGCAAGGAGGGAACTAATAGGGAGCAGAGCCATCCCTAGAGGACAGATCAGAAGAAAGATCTGGGAGTTGTGTCAGTGACCAAAACTCATTTGTAAGGGTTTTAAGCATTTCTATAGTTTTGTTGGGTTCTTTGACCAGGAGATGGGGGGGGGGGCAGAGGAGAAGCCTATGTGTGTTCTACAATAGCTAAGTTTTTATGGCAGGAAAACCTTAGCCCCCCACACACACACACCCCAATCAGCTAATGGCTTGCGCACTTGCCACCAGAGGACAGGGTGGACATGCCTCAGGAGGGATAAGCTTGGGAATGCTACTCTTCAAGCTACACTCCTCTGGGGATGGGCTGCAGGTGCCTGATGTCTAGTATGGCAAGTGGGAGAGGCTCCCATCTCCTGCCAGCCCTCTAGGTTTTCAGAGTGAAACTGACCTAGATTGGGGGGCAGCTCTCAGCCATAATGGATTTATCGGGCCCCACAATTAGTAACCCAAAATTTCTTGTTGACCCATATATTCCTGTTATTTGTAATTTCACTAATCTGAAACGTTCTGCCCCTGCTCTAAGCTTTGCTATCTCCTGGTTCTAGTGTCCCTTCCCCTCCCTATCCCCAGGGAGACATTTATAAGTGTCAGCTATTATTTCAGTTTGATTTATAACTACTAAATTATCTGGTTATTCTTCACTTTAGATTCTCAATTCAGACAATGTCAGATGAGTCATTTGCTTTTATAGAACTATCCTTAATGGTCTACATTGTAAGAAAATGTGCCCCCCTCACTAACACCTTGGCTCCCCTTCTCTTCATTGCCAAATGTAACTGGACCTCCTACTGGAACTGAGCGAAATCAGTAACACACACACACACACACACACACACACACACACACACTTTTCCATTTTTAAAAATTCCTTTTACAGAACCAAGAAGGACCTGCTCCTACTGGGTCAGACATACCTTATCCTTGGTCTCACTTCTTCAATCTCCACTAGCAGGCCTGGGCTTTCTGCTAGGAGCCCTTCCCTCTTATTCGCTCCCCCTACTTTGCATAAGACCTCCATCTGCCCCTAACAACAATCACTGTGTCCTTCAAACCTCCTCGCCTTGAAGTGCCCAGCACACAGTTCCTCCTCTTTAAGCCTCCATGGAAAATCCCTCCTGTTTGATTCCTTCAGCTTCTAACTATGGTCTTCTTCACGACTTCCTTTAAATAGGAATGAACCAAACTGGAACTCCAACTATTCATTGGTATAACAGACCAGATGTCTGGAACCAGGACCTGGAGTTTTCTTGACCTTCAGAGGTAACACATACTCCATCAGACCAACTGGATAGGTACGTACACCCTAGCCTTCCTACTCTCCTCTCCACTCTTGCTAGAAGAGGATTGCTGTTTTGATCACCAACAAGTTGAGCATGGCCCAGGAGGGAATAAGAAAACTTAAGGGACAAACATCCCTTTACGGAGGGAACACCTTATAGGGATTTCCTTTCACCCTTCCTTTGGGCTCCTCCCTGGTCTTATCCCATTAACAGAAACTGTCTTGCTACTCACTTTTTCCCCAGGGTTTGAAGTCTCTTACAGAAATTCTTGATTAATCAGGTCACAAGTTATCAAGCTTTAAGTGATATACACAATGCTCTTTGCCCCATTGGTCAGCTGCAAGTAGTCAGATATGCCAATGCCCCCGAACCTACTTTCATGCCTTTAGGAGTCAGGAGTGGTGGAGAACAATTAGGCCCTGAATGCTTCCTGAATGTTCACCACTCTCTGGCACACAGTAGGCTGTGTTTTACAACCCACCCTGGCACCACATCAGTAACCCTGGCACACACACACTCCTCTGGTGTGAGTCAAACTCAATTACAGGGCACTTTCTCAACCAGAGTACTGCTTGACTGAACTACTCTCCCCTTCCTTGATCTTTCTTGTAATGGGTAAACCTGCCTTGGAACTGCTAGAGAGCACACAACCTCAGCTTCAAACTTCTCCCCACTCAAAGGAGAAAAATACAAAAACTCTGAGTCTATAACGGACTGTATGCTCTCTCTGTGATCCCAGGCTGTGAGGAGGTTCACATCCCCTCCTGAAGACATGTCCTGTCTGATTTATTCTCTAAAAAAAATCTGCTTGGCTCTGTAAATATTGTTTTCTTCTTTTCATCTTCCTCTCATTTCCTATTTCTCTTTACTTCATGGTGGTGGTGGTGGTGGTGGTGGTGGTGGTGGTGGTGGTGGTGTGTGTGCGGTGTTTGGACATGTGTAAGAGAATTTAAAGATTTGGCTCTTAAGTTTAGAAGCTTGAGGGAGGGAAGCAGGCTAGAAACTCAGAAGACTTGAAGCTCAAGTCTATAGGCAGTCTGTTACATACCCAAGAAGAGCCAGCGTTACTGGGAAGTCTGAAAGCAGTTGGTAGAGAATTAACTTTGCTCAAGGTCATCTGCCTTTTATTTTATTCAGGGCTACAAAAGAGTGAAATAAATGTATCTGCATTGTTGAAGGTAGTCTGCTTTACTCAAAGTCCAACATTTAAAATGTAAATCTTATTCAAAATCATCCCCAAATAATATTTGATCAAATGCCTAGTCACACAGTCTAAACTAGTTCATACATAACACCAACAGCTCTAAAATAATTTCTAGGAAATTGTATATTAAAACTTTGAAGGCTTTTCCTTTAACTTTCAATACTGTTATTTAAATATCTCCAAAATACTTTATATTACTAAAATTAAATGTCAATCTGGTGTCATTTGCCAAAAATAAAGCAAAGCTGTAAGTAACACAACAGAAGTAAAATATTTTCTATATATTGCTAAGTTCAGAAATAGAAGTTCCACCCAGTATTAAAAATGTGAGAACTCAGAATTAGAGATATAGTTCAGCATTTAAGAGCAGTGGCTGCTCTTATAGAGGGCCTGGGTTCCCAGCAACCACAATACAGCTAACAACCACCATTAACTCTAGTTACAAGGGAATCATTCCACTCTTCTGACCTTTATGGGTATTACATATACAAGGTGCACTTACATGCATGAAACCACTCATACACATAAAAATACTCAAAAATAAATAAATATATTTTTAAATGGGAGAAGTTAGACAATTAAGAAATTAACTAAAAACATGTTAGTGATAAAGAATTTTGAAAGCAGGATTCCCTTTTAGGGTTCTTAATCTCATTAGTAAAAGAATTTAAGAATGGATTCAAACTCAAACTGATGCTTCAGAGAAAATTTATTAGACTTTAAAATAAAATTGCTCAGGACAGGTAAGGTGCAAAACCCAGCGGCTGCCTGGAGGAGGTGAACAGAGTCTAGGAAAAAGGCACATAGTTTAAAGCAGGAGGGAGCTCAGTCAAGCAGTTGATTAGCCAGCATAGAGGAGGGGAGCTTCCAAGAAAGAGGAAGGTAGATCGAGTCTGCTTAGAAAACAGATAGAAAAGAGGAAAACTAACTACTATATGTTTTTCAATGTCAAAATAACTTCATATTTCCATACCAGGCATGGTGTCACACTCATTTAATTCCAGCAAGAAGGAGCCATAGGAAGGTGATGGATCTCTGTGAGAGAGATACCAGTCTGGTATGCATAGTGAGTTCAAGCTGGCTGAGGCTATGGAGAGACCCTGTCAAAAAAATTCCCCACATAATCCATAAAGACTTGAAATAATGTACAGAATTCCCATACAGATACAACATAATTATCTAAACTATACTATTCATTTATTTCTTTAATCTTTATACTAATATTATTTTGCTAGGTTTATATATTCTAAATAATTTCACTTGCCTTAGTCCCCACTGTGTCCAATAAGAGTATACCCTATGTTTTAATTTTCTTATATTTATTTTTTCATTATCATTCTGTATCTTTAGTTCCTATACCTCTATTTAAGAAATCTGCATTTCTATAGATTTTTTTTCTGAATTCACACAGTAAATTATTCACTACAGTCCCATACAGAATGGTTTCCACACCATGAAAATCCCTGCTCTAAAACCCTGGCAACTGGAAAATGTTCATGTTGTTCGTGTCCTGACAGTACCTGATACTACCTCGTGATTATCTCAGCTCTTCTGACAGATGCTTCCCAGTAGGCTTTCATATGTTTTTCATCAAGGGCTGTTCATTTCCAGTATCCTTCCTTGTTCATTTGCTCTCAGTGCACATTTGTGGATAAAATGACTGTAAATGTCATTGCTCTTCTGAACAGTTTACTCCTTTACATGAGTCATAAGTATTTTTCTTACATTATGAGTAAATGTGCATATGAGATATGCATCATGTGAATATTTTGCCTAAAATTTAGTTAGCTTCTCACTAGTAAAAAGTTTTATGTATAATAGTACCCAAATTGTTAACGGACACATTTCCTTTTATAGATCACGTATGTTTTGGTTCACATAAAAACTCCATTATAAATCCCATTGTAAATCAAATTTTCTACTCATTGTACATGTTTTCATTTTATATTTAAGGCTATAATTCATTTTAAGTTCATTTTTTTTTGAAACAGGGTCTCCGTGTAGCTTTACCTGGCCTGGAATTTTTTATGTAGACCAAGCTGGCCTCAATCTCACAAACATTCACTTGGCTTTGCCTCCTGAGAGCTGTGGTTAAAAGTGTGCATCACCGCAACTGGCTGACCTAATTTTTATGAAATAAAAATCTATATCATAGTTCATATTTATTTGTAAGTGGAATTATGCCATACCATTTGTCAAAAGACTCTAGTTTCTTATATAAATGTCTCCTGTGACTTTAAGAAAAATCAGTTTGAGGAACCTACCATTGGCTTCTTTATGCTAAATTCTTTGATCTATGTATGCATCAACCCTTCACTGAATTATTACTATCTTGGCTAAGGAATTTTTATGGTATGACTTAAATAGGTTATTATGAAGAGGAAAGCTGAAACTATTAAGGAAGAAAATGAAAATTAAGAAAAAAAATCTCAGAGTGGTTAATCTGAAAGAACAGTTCCTGCTTATCAGTCCTGCTGGTTATGAAAAATTCTAGTCACCTGGAAAGCCAAGCCTTCTACTTGCTTGAGAAGAGATCTTCACCTATTGCTCTTGTACAAACACTCTGCTTCCACATCATTCTCCTAACACATTCTTCATGATTTTGTGTTCCTTTCATAGAGGTTTGAATAGGAAACCCATAACAATGATGCTTTTCTGCATGCATTGTTTCATATTGTTTTGTTCTCTGCTCTGCTTGTTTTTCTGTGAGCTCCCTGTCTTGTGATCTATTGTTGGTCTTTCATTTTAGAAGATTTCCTAGCATTCACTTCAGCATTTCTTTATACTATATTCTCTTTTTGCTCCTAAGCATAAGTTGGTGATTTTTAAGATCCTTTCAGATCTGTCTCCTTTCTTTAAGCTTATCAAAGTCGTTTATAATCTTTTTTCATGTTCACCTTTTCAGTAGGATTTTCAATGTGATTCTCACTCTTTGTTTTCATTTTTGTGCTGAAATTTCTAATAGTTTGTATATACTCCAGCTCAGCTATTAACACATGAATCAACATCATTTAAATACATTTTATATTGTCCCTACAATCTGTATATCTAAATCTACTTCTGATAGTACCTCAGTTTCTTCATGATGTCTAATTTACTTGCTTTTTATGTAATATCTTTTAAAGTTTTGTTTGGAATAGGAATACTTTGTAGATATGAAAGCAAATCAATATTTTTTATATTTGACATAAGAATATCTATAAATGGATACTTTTGCTGAGTTTAGCAATTGAGTTCAACAATTTAATGCTTTAAAACTTATTGACTTACATATTTATTTTGCTACTGGAAGTAGAATCTGGGACCATGCATACACTAGGACTAATGTGAAATTCTGTGCTTGATAAAACAATAATACAACAGCAGGAACACTTCTAATATTCAGAGATCGTGGAGTTATAAGGTATTAAGGTTATTCAGAAACTAAATTTTGTTCATAATGTTGCTATAAAAGTGCCAAGGGTTCTTTTGCTCAATTTGAGATAGAGAGCATAAAAATTAAGTACTACTGACAGATCAGTCTGAAGTAGGTCTTATGCTTAAGCACGGGAGAAGTTGTCCACAGCAAAGATGTCCCAGAGTGACTGGATAAAGAAGTACCAGATGCAGTTTTATGGGGACCAAGGGATGGTCATTGAGCACAACCCAGGTTTTCTGTATGTTCTGTCTTCTGTTCTTACCACTGAAGTATCATTTGATACCGTGATCTGTTCATATGTTGGGTCTGCTTGCATTTGGCTCAAAGATGGTGCAGGGACTCAGTGCCAGCACCCCAGGAAAGCCAGGGAATATTTAGTTGGAGAATCTGTGAAAATAGAGTTTTGAGAAAGTCTCTGGAGAGATTTGATGGCATGCTAGCAGTTCCTAAGAGCTTCTCACCAATGGGACTCGTGTGTGAAGACTTCTTAAGTCAGGGATGAAAGCCCTGCCAGGGCAGTCAAGGAATACCTCTTCTTCCTTACCATGGTTTCTTACTATTTACATTAGGTTCAGATGTCTCTCCTGATAGTTTTGATGTAGAGTCACAGCTGCCTTTCCAGAGGGTTTCCTCAGTATCTTCCCTCCTGAGAGCTTTCAGCTTTGGGTCCTGAAGTGAGAGTACTTTGGGCAGAACAGCTTTCCCTGTTGGTTAATTCAGCCTGTGTCTTAAGCAGGCTCCATTTGCCTGAGCCGCAGATTTATTTTTCAAGAGTGCTCCCATTTCTTCTCTAACTATAATGTTAGAACTAGCCTCTTTCACATGGCTAGCTAGCATTAACTCATTTCTTCTCCTATTCTTTTCTCCCAACTGCAATAGATTTCCAACAGTGTGAAAATTGTGATCACTCTTGTTCTTTTCTTCAAGGATTAAGTCTTTCTCTCCAAGTGTAGATATGTGCTGGGCTGAGTTCCAGAAGTTGCTGTTGTTTTTCTCCCCTCCACAGCACAGGAAGAAATTTTTCCTTGGGAATCTAGCCAATTTCTCTTGTGAGAAACTTCAGGGGATCTGGAAATAAAGATCCCAAACAAGTATCAACCTGGATGAAATACATTCAAGCATGATACACTTCAGCACTTTATCAAAATTAGGTGGTGAGAATTGGGACACAAGCCTATAATCACAATAAATAGGAGGTGGATGGAAGAAGATCAGACCCTCAATGTGACCCTTATCTACAGAAACAGTGAAAGGTTAGCCTGGGCTATGTGAAAGTTTGTCTTAAAAACAACAACGTTATTAGCTGTGCCTTAAGAGGCTTATGTAGCATTTTATGTTGTCTCTGCTTGATAAACAAATGCTTAATTAAGTGGGTTTTTCTTCCTGTAGTTATGCCCACATATCAAGTTAACTTAGGACCTCTAAGTCACTGATGAGTTAAGCTGTCATTAATTTTCCTTATTTGTTATCTTTTTAGGTGGATCTGTTATGTAAATTAAAGTGACACTTCAAATTCCCTGGAGAATTTCAACTTCCTACTCAGAAGAGAAGCAGAAGTAGTAAGTTGTTCTTAGATTAATCTCTTATTTTCCCTTTTCATGGCCCCATTTTGTATGTGTACTGCAATTTCTTTATCTATTCCTCAGTTGATGGACATTTAGGCAGATTTCGTTTGCTGGCTATTGTGACTAGAGCAGCAGGGAACATGGATGAAAAGTATGTTTGTGGTAGGATACAGAGCACTTTGGTTATATGCCCAAAAGTGGTGTAGGTAAGTCATACGGTACTTCTGTGTTTGGTTTTGAGAAGCCTCCAGGCAAAATTCCAAGGTGTCTATTCCAGTTTACGCTCTCAACACCAGCTAAACACTCTTATTCCCTTACTTCTTCAGCAGCATTTGTTGTGGTACATTTTCTTGATAGTAGCCATTTTGATTGGAGTGACATGGAATCTCAAAGTAGTTTAATTTGTGTTTCTCTGATGATTAAAAATGCTGAAGACTTTTGAAAATAATTATTTGCCCTTTTTAAAAACTTCCATTGAGAATTATCTGTTCATTTCATTGGCCTATTTCTATTTCATTGTAAATTGTTTTTAATTGATTTTTTCTGAATATCATACAATGCATTTTTACCCTATTCATATCCCCGTCCCTATCTACAATTCCCTTTATATACCTCACCCTATTTATGCACTCCAGTGCGTATGTATACAGTATAATCAGGCCCTTCCCCTGGACCTGGTTATACTCTATACAGTCACACCATTGAAAAGACTCCCCCTCTTCCAGCAGCTAGCTATCAGCGGCCAACAGCTCTTCAGCTACTGTTCTATTCCTCACTTCTATGCTGGGATTTTGTCTGGACCGTGTGTGGGACTTGTGTATTCTAGCAACACTGCTATAAATTTATATGAGAAATTGCTCAGCTATTTAAAAAACTGTTCTCTTGTGGTCATTCACCACCTGTGACTCTAACTCTCAGGAGAGAATTCCTCATACAGCCAATGGTGATTAACAAGAGACTGACCATGACAAGGAATAAAAGACTGAAGTGTACTTATCCCTGAATAGGACACCTATATCAAAATTCTGCCTCCAAAGGCTCAGGGATAGCTTCAGAAACAGGAGATGGAAACATTGGCCTTTTCTTGATAATTGGTTTTGTTTTTTTTTAGTGTTTAATTATTGCAGTACTTTACATATTCTAGGTATTACTCCCTTGTTTGAATTATAGCTGCCAAAATTTCTCTCCCATTCTATAGGCTGTCTGTTTACTCTATTGATGGCTTCTTTTGCTCTGTCTTTTAAATTTATACAATCCTATTTGTAAATTATTGGGGTAACTCCAGTGATATAGTGGTCTATTCAGAAATTCCTTGGCTATACAAATAAATTGAACTATTTTCTATTTGTTTTTCTTTATCAGTTTTAATATTTCCACTTTGAAATTAAGGGCATTGGCTCAGTTCGAATTTTTTTTTTTTTTTTTTTTTTTTTTTTTTTTTTTTTTTTTTTTGTGCACCGTGAGAGAGATACGAATCAGATGTTTTTCTTCAGCTAGATGCAGCTTCTCTAGAACCATTTATTTAATAGCCTTTAATTTTTCAATGAATGTTTTTGACAGTTTTTACAAAGTTTGTCCTCATAGCTATGTGGGTCTACTTCTGGGTCTGTTATCATGCCACTTTGATATATGCACCTGTTTCTGTACCAGTACCAACTTGTCTCTACCACCATGGCTCTGTAGTGTAGTGAGACCTGGTTCTGTAGCATCTTCTACTGTGTTCTTTCTCCTAAGAATTGGTGTGGCTATCCATTATCTTTTGTGTTACCATAGAACTTTTAGGCTTGCTTTCTACTTCCATGAAGAATGTCATTAAAAGTCTTTATGGGAATTGCATTGACTCTGTAGATTCCTTTCACTATCACAGCCATTTTCACCACATTCATTCTGCCAAACCATGAATGTGGACATTCTTTCCATTATCAAATGTCTTCTTTAATTAACTTACTAGTGATTAAGGACTTTCTGTAGAAATCTTTTACTACTTTGATTAGGTTTATTCCTGTGTATTTTAGTTTTCTGAGGCTATTGTGACTGGAATGTTTTTCCTTTTTTTTTTTCACAGCAAGGTAGTGTAAATAAAAGTTACTGATATTTGTATGTTGACTTTTTAGATTATCTTTTATTTCCTCATTGTAATTTATAATCTTATAACATTTTAATCAGAAATTTTAATGAAAATATCAGTATATAAATGTAAAGGAATTCAAATTACATTTTTTAAATTTTATTTTGTATATATTCCTGTGTATATACATATTCTTGTATGCACCTGTAGGCGGAGCTACCTGGGAATGTGGAGGCCAGAGGTCAACATCAAGCGATGCTTCAGGTTTTTTCTACTTCATGTTTTAAGACATCATCTCTCATGGAACCTAGAGCTTCTTATTGAATCTAAATAGGATGGCCACCAAGGTCTAGGGACCTTCCTGTCTCTGTCTCCCCGTTACTGACATTCTAATTGTGCTGAATTGTCTGGCTGCTTTATTTCTGTTGTTGTTGTTCTCTCTCTCTCTTTTTTTTGTATGTTGATTTTTGTGTCCTGAAACCTAATTGTGAATGTTTATCAGTACTAAAGGTCAAGAAAAAGTTTTTGAGTCTACTAGAGAGAAAAGTAGTATAAAAATATAGATTACTCTGTCAGAAAACTTTTAAAATAGAAAGGAAAGAAAGAAATCCTAAAGGCTGGAGAGATGAATCAGTGGTTGAGTCCTTTCTGCTCTTGCAGAGGACCCAAGTTCACTTCCCATGGCCTACTCTGGAGAGCTTACAACCACTGTACAGCCAACTCCAGGACATCTAACACTCTCTTCTGGCCTTCCTGAGTTCACCCACATACATGACATATATTCACACAGACACACCCAGATAAATATAAGTAAAAATAAATATTTAAAAAGTGTTTCTGCTGGGCATGGTGGCGCATGCCTTTAATCCTAGCAAGCACTTGGGAGACAGAGGCAGGTGGATCTCTGTGAGTTCAAGGTCCTCCTGGTCTACAAAATGAGCTCCAGGCCAGCTGGGACTAAAGGGAGACCCTGTCTCAAAAAGACAACATCAAAAAAAAAAAAAAAAAAAAAAAAAAAAAAAAAGTGTTTCTGATATTCTGCAAAAATTAGCTTTTTACTCCAAATAAAGTGCTTAGCAAAACTATGAAAATGAGGAACATTAAAGTGTTTTCAGCTCAATTAATGGCTACTTGCTATCAAAAGGGGACACCAAAAAACTTCTAAAAGAAATTGTCAGAAAGTACAGAGATGGATGAGTCAGTATCTTTTTTCTCACGATCGTGCTGACCTGAGTTTGATCTCTAGCAACCACATGAAAAGCCAGACATAATAACATGTGCTGGCAATCTCAGATCTGTGAAGGCAGAGGCAGGAAGAGCCATAGAATCTGCTGGATAGCCTGCCTAGACTAATTCGAAATTCCAGGCCAAATGACAGACCCTATCTCAAAATATTAGATGGAGACCTAATGACTAATAATACCAGATGTTGGCCATTGGCCTCTATAGGCATGCTACATGTCCACCTGAGCAGACACATACCTACATATGCAGAAAAATTTACAAAAATATTGTCATTGAAATGATGAATAAATATTTCAACCTAATACACAGGGTTTAAAGGTAACAATATAGCGATATAAAACAGCATTCACATAATGCAAGAAAAGATGAAAATTATTGAATTCATTTTTCAGGAGACAACTTTAAGAGTTTGGATGTTAGACTTAGTGATTAGCTATGATGAGATTTCAAGAATCAAACTTGTTAGAGAAATAGAATTTACTCCTTTCAAACATGTAAAGTGAAAATGTAGCAAGGTAACTTCCTTACTGGAAATGTTGGATTATAACTGTGATTAAATCACATGGGGTCAGGGTATGGCAGGAGAAGCACTGTGAGCAGGCCCTAACCTGGGCTGCATAGTGTGACCCTGCCGGATCTTCCTACATACACAAACACACAAACCAAAAAACAAGACAAGCAAATTTAGTATCATGAATGAGAGATTCCTTAAATCCTTCAAAGGAGTAATGTGAGGAATAAACAATAAAAGGAGAAAAACAAAGAAAGAGACAACATAAGACATTTAATACATGAATGTGATTTTGGATATCAACATGAAGGTGTTATTTGGAAATATCAATATAAAAAATTACACTGACATGAAGTAAAAGGAAAATAAACACAGGAAATATATTAACAAGCATGATAGCTACATTGATTTTAAGTAAGTGACTTCAGAAAACCATAATATTAATGAAATATGATTACCACATAAGGTTAAAAGATCCAGTGCATAGAAGGCATGAAATAATGGTAAATATTCACATAATGAATGAAATTATCCTAAATATTTAAAGTTACTAATTTTAACACTAGCAGAAATTTTATGAGATTTCAAAACAATACTTTCAATGATTAAACCAGAAATAAAGTCATAGTTATTTTAAATGATTAAATAAATTAAGAACATTCAGCAGATATAACAGAACTAAATACCAAAAATAAAAATAAATGTATGCCTGGAATATGGATCAATGGTTCTGATTGCCTAGCAAGGATGAGACCCCATGTTCATTCCCAGCAGCAAAAATAAATAAATTAATTAATAAATAAATAAAATTAATAAAAGTGTTTTGGAGCTTGTGAGGTGACTGAAAAGGTCTGAAAACCCAAGTTCAGTCCCTGGAACCCACAACATGGAAGGAGAGAATCAACTCCCACAATATTTCTACCAACTCCTCATATGCATATTGACATGTAACCTGCCCCCACAAATCAACCTAATGAAAATCTTAAAAAATATTTTGATCTCACATAGATATGGAACATTTGAGAACATCATAGATCAGACAGCAAGTCTTCAGACATTTAAAAGCATCAAAGCTGCCTGGCAAGGGGGCACATGGTTTTAATCCCAGCACTTGGGAGCCAGATCTCTGTGAGTTCAAGGCCAGCCTGGTCTGGTCTAGATAGCAAGTTCCAGGACATCTAGAGATACAGGGAGACACTGTTTCAAAAAGACCAAAAAAAAAAAAAAAAAAAAAAAAAGAAAGAAAAAAAAGCATCAGTGCCATATGATTACAATTAAGTATAACCGTACATATTCATAGGAAATTAAATACAAGGATAAAAATATCTAAGTGGTGTCCAACCTACTGTATGAGTTTTGTATTAAATAGATTTAATTTTTATTTATCAAATTTTGCATGTCCTGTATATAAGTCCTTTGTCAAATAAATATATTGCAAATATATTTTCAATTGTTTTCACATTGATATTTTGACAATTTCACTTTTAATATAGGCTAGTGTGCATTTTTCCTTTATTGTTGGTTTTCATATATACTATTCGAGTAATATTGGTTCATTCTAATCTCATATAAATCTCCTGATACTTTCCTCTAAAATCTATATGGCTTTAACTTTAATGTTTAAATCTTTTATCTAGAATAATCTCTAGCAACAGTGGGAGAAATCAAAGTCTGTGTGCTGCTCTCTCATCATTCCTAGTATTATTTGCTAAAGAAAAGAAAAATTATCCTTTATGAGCTGAACTGCAGTGTTGCCTTCTCATGAGTCATGTGACTGACTAGTCTGCTTCTAGAATCATTTAGTTCTATTGATCTCTTTGTTCTTTGCCAGACCTATCTAAGAATTAGCTAATACGCATTTGAAGTTAACCTCTGAAGCTGAGTCGTGCTGCATTCTTCTGGCTGCCACAGGACATTCTTGTTCCCTTTCTGCACCTATTAGAACCATTGGAACAACTGAACCTAGACAACCAGCTTGGATTTAGATGTAGCTTACATGGAATTTATGGATTGATTTGTGCATAGCTACTGTGTTTCCCACATTGATTTTTCTCTTTATGGCTATGCTTACTCTATCTCTCATTTCTTCTCCGTTGTACATTTACTTCCGTTTTTAATATGTAAAACATTGAAAGGGTTTCTGAGAGTTTAATTTTTGTTTTATGTCCTGTTAAGTCTGATCATCTGTGTTTGTCACTTAATCAATAAAAGTACTGAGAGCAACTGAAAGTATTATTGGATGGTTATGGCAGGTTGATTTTCCTCCTTTACCTGGCTATGTGCATTCTGTGAACAGGTAATTTAACTGAGTTAAGGGTGTCTCTACATTTGTGAATGCTTCTTCAACAGACTCAAAGCCAACTATTGGATTTGAACCAATAGACGAAGTCAAGATGATTCATACTCACCAAGGGGGTGAGAATCACAAAATCGATGAAGTAACCTAGTTTCTCAAAACTATAAATGAGTAAATTTTAAATAAGTGTCCTGTGTTTTTTAAAAGGAACTTTTTATTTTTATTGAAGTTTTGTGCATTTCACACAAAATTTCTTAATCAAATTTATACCCCTTCCATTCCCCCTACCCCACCAGTGTTCATGCATTCTACCATACTTGTCTTTCATCTTTTTCTCAGTCTTCTTAAATTTTTCCATGCAGAAGCTTACTGTTTGGGTCACAAGTTTACTGTTGCAGTCAGTTCTTTGATCCAGTCATTTTGTTGTTGTTGTTCCTTCCAATTTGCATTACTTCAAAATATGCATATATACATGCCACACATATACCAAAATCATGACATCTGAAAATATACTATACATTAATTCCAAAACAGGTTTAGGGATTCACATTTGGGCAGTAGAGTTATATGCAGCTAAAGAAAAAAATTACTTTACATTCTCACATTACATAGTAGGTTGATGAGTAACGTCAGGTATTATATTTACAAAAAGTGAATTATTCTGTTCGCCTTACAAACAGGAATTTGGTGGCAGGATCCACAAATGAGGAACACCATACATACACATTTGTTTTATTCTGGGACTGTGTTACTTCACTTAGCATAATGGCTTCCAGTTCCATCCATTTACCTGCAAGGTTCATGATGTCATCTTTCTTTACTGTTGTATAGAATTCCATTGTGTAGATGTACCAGATTTTCTTTATCCACTCTTCAGTTGAGGGACACTTGGTTGCTTCCAGCTCTTTGCTATGGTAAAGAGAGCTGCAATAAACATAGATGTGCATGTATCTCTTCAATAGGATGAATCTTGTGGGTATATACCCAGGATTGCTATGACTGAGTCAGGAGGTAGGTTCATTTTGAGTCATTTAAGAGTTCTCCACACTACTTTTCATAGGGGTTGCATGAGTTTGCATTCCTACCAGCAGTGAATGAGTGTTCTCCTTCCCACAACCTCTCCAGCGCTTGGTATCATTCATTTTATTAATCATAGCCAGTTTTACTGGGGTAAGATGGAATCTTAGTGTAGTTTTAATTTGCACTTCCTTAATTATTACAGATGTTGAACACTGTAAAGATGTTTCTCAGCCATCTTTACTTCTTCATTTGTGAAGTCTCTGTTCAGCTCTTTACTCCAGCTTTTGATAGGGTCATCCTTTCTCTTGCTCCTTTGTTTTTTTGTTTCATTATATATTATATATTATATATATAAATATATATATATATTATATATAAATCCTCTGTCAGATGTACATTTATTCTATCACTTCAGAGTTTCATTTCACGTTGATTCTTTGGTCCATTTAGATTTGGTTTTTGTACAGTGTGAAAGGTAGGGTTTAGTTTTATTTTATAAGTGGTGATCCAGTTTTGCAAGCACCATTTGCTGAAGATGTTACCTTTCCTCTACTGAGTCTTTGTGGCCCCTTTGTTAAATATGAGGTGGCTGAAATTGGATGTGCTCAGGTTTGGATCTTTAATTTTGTTCCATTGATCTATGGGTCTGTTTATGTGCTGGTACCAGGTTTTATGACTATGGCCCTGTAGTATAGTTTGATGGCCCCCTGTAAAGAAATCGACCCCATCATGTTTGTTTGTGTTTTGTTGTCATTGTGTTGTGTTTTATGCTCAGGGTGCTTTGGCTATCCAGGGTCTTTTGTTTTTCCATATGAATTTAAGGTTTTTCTTTTTTCTAAGTCTGTAAACAAACTAATGGGGATTTCAATTGGGATTGCATTGAATCTGTATATTACTTTGGGTAGGATGGTCATTTTTACTATATTAATTCTTCCAATCCATGAGCATGGGAGGGCCTTCCATCTTCTGGTGTCTTATTCAATCTCCTTTTTCAAGGGTTTAAAATTTTTGCTGTAGAGATCATTAGTGTCTTAGGTCAAGTTTGGTCCTAAATATTTTTTGAGGATATTGTGAGTGGGATTGATTTGTTCATAGCTACTGGGTTTCCTACATTGATTTTTCTCTTCATGGCTGTGCTTACTCTATCTCTCATTTCTTCTCCCTTGTACATTTACTTACATTTTAATATGTAAAACATTGAAAGGGTTTTACAAAATAGTCTCATTTCTAAGAATTTAATATTTGTTTTATGTCCTGTTAAGTCTGATCATCTGTGATTGTCACTTAATCAATAAAAGTACTGAGAGCAACTGAAAGTATTATTGGATCGTTATGGGAGGTTGACTTTTCCTCATTTACCTGGCTATGTGCTTTCTGTGAACAGGTAATTTAACTGAGTTAAGGGTAACTCTAAATACATATGTGAGTGTTTCTTCAACAGAATGTAATTTTAACTAATAGACTAAGTAAAGATGATCCATACTACCAATGGGGTGAGAATCATAAAATCAATGAAGTGACCTTGTTTCTCAAAACTATAAATGAGTAAATTTTAAATAATTTTCCTGTTTTTGAATCAATTATTATATTTTCCATAATCACTAGAAAAATTTGCTCCTGTAGAGTATTATTTTACCAACTGCCACAATATATTACCCTTCTTCCTGGGCGTGGTGGTGCATGACTTTAATCCCAGCACACTGGAGACAAAGGCAGGTGGATCTCTGTAAGTTCAAGGCCAGCCTGGTCTACATAGTGAGTTCCGGGACAGCTGGATGTACAGGGGAGCCCTGTCTCAAAAAGACCATATATATTCCTCCTCAGGTAAAATCAACTGCTTTTCCTTTTTTAATAATAACAGAAAAGTTTTAGAGATTTTTGCCTCTTATTACACAAAACTTTTAGGCTACCTAGAATGAAATAAATGTGGTTTTCTGAGATCTTTACATCAGTGTACATGGCATGAGAAGCACACAGCATGTAAAAAGGAAGCAATAGAGGAAGGAAAGGAAAGTCCTAGACATGTGTGAAACACTGAAGCCTCATTGCTGTGCAGCTAGCAATAAACCCAAGGAGTCTAGCCAGGGAATTAGTGACCTTGTCTTCTATGCTAAGTAATTTGGCTCTTTATCTTGTTCTTTGAGAGGGAAAGTAGGATAGAAAAATAGTTTTAATTGCTGTAATATAAGTAAATCTTTAGAAAATAAGCATTAGAAGTGAAATAAACTCCTGCAATGGAAGCAGAGGCTCAGTTGGTGGCTCTTCAGTTGTTCTGAGGACACAGGACAGGAGCATCCATTAAGACTCATTGTAGGGGCTGGAGAGATGGCCTAGCGGTTAAGAGCACCGACTGCTCTTGCAGAGGACCTGGGTTCAATCCCCAGCACCCACGTGGCGGCTGAGAACCATCTGTAACTCCAATTCCAGGAGAACTCCAGTTCCAGGGGAATCCGACACCCTCTTCTGACCTCTCTGGCATTGCACGACACGGGTCTACATGCAGACAGTACATTCAAATAAATAAATAAATAAATAAATAAATAAATAAATAAATAAATAAATAAATGAAAATTTAAAAAAGACTCATTGTGAGTGTGAGGAAAAAAGTATCATGTTCAGAGAGTACATGTGAGGAATTATGAAAAAGAGGTAGTGGCTGACTAAACAGAAAGGTGAATTTGAAAGATTAGGTGGATGATGAAGACTGGAATTACCTAAGGCCAAGACAAAAGAGGAAGTTTAAAGAACAGGCATTTTTATACTTTAAATTAATTTCTAGTTACAGTTATCTAGCAAATTTTGTGAAAGTCTATCATCATTTTGTTTGGGGATACTTCTTTGACTTTATCATCATTTTGTTGTGATTCACCTATGTCACCAATTTCCATGCACTATTTATGACTTTCTTATTCATCCTTTCTGTACCATTCTATGTTTCTTAATGTTTGCAGGAATGTGTCTTTGTACCCCTGAGGACACTAAACATGGTTATCTGTGAACATTTTCTTGCATTAGCTGTTATGTCTCTTCCTTTGGAACTTTGGAATTCTTTTCCATTCACCTTTCTTTTTTCTTTTCTTTTTTTTTACTACTTTGGTTTTTCTCACTCACATTGGACCTTGTCCTCAATATCTGCTTATTCTCAGATCTGTCATTATGCACAGAGGATTCAATCATCATTGGGGAAGGGGACTGGAGAGGTGCCTTAGTAGTTAAAAGCATGGGCTGCTCTTACAGAGGACCCAGGTTTAGTTACCAGAACCTATCAAGTGGCTAACAAATATTTATAACTCCAATTCCAGGAGAGTGAATGGCCTCTTCTGGCCTCTATGAGCATTGCACACACTCAAAATTATTGTATGTTTAAAGTAAATATAAATACAAAAAAAAAAAAAAGATTGGACTTCCCAGTTCATGGAAAAGTTGATAGTTTTATAAAAGGATAAAACAGAACTTAGTTCCCCACTACCATAAATTATGCAGTCGAGTTTCCAGCATTTGGGGAAATCGCAGGGGTCAGCACATTCTAAGTGCGTTGGATGAGCCTCGCCCTGGGAAAACCACCTTCGTGATATGGTATCTCCCCTGCCAGGTAAGTACACTTTGAACTCTTAAGTGTCTACCAAAAATCTATATTTAGAAATACTTTCTCAGCTGGGTGTGGTGGCATACGCCTTTAATCCCAGAACTCCAGCACTCAGAAAGCAGAGGCAGACAGATCTCTGTGAGTTCAAGGCCAGCCCGGTCTACATAGCCAGCTCCAGGCCAGCTGGGACTAAAGGGAGACCCTGTCTCAAAGAAAAAATACTTTCTCCTATTGAATTTTCTTTGGTCAATTTCTGTAAACAAATCTCTCCAGAAATCCACCTGAAGATCCATTTCCTGGATATAGAAGTTCTCAGAGAGAGTTCAGAGTTGCTTATATAGGAGATGATCATGTCTAGACTTGAACTCCATCTGTCTTTCTAATCATTCAGTTCAATGTCCAGCTTTATTGTACTTGGGAACCCCAAATCCTGAGACTCACTGGGATTACTAAAGATGAATTAACCTACATTTTATTAACTCTGTGATTAACAATATCTTAAATTTAAAGGTTACTTTTTCAGAAGAATTATTGATCCTCCACCTTCTTTTCAATTTTATAGCATTTTCTCTTTGTTTTATTGCCTTCTATTGTGTATTGTGTATACATTTGTCAGCAATCCTCGTGTGTCTATATATCCCCTGTCAATTGTTTAACATTAAATACAATTTAGGGATAGTGAAAATATCACTATTTGTTCCTCATACATGCTCACTTATTCCAAAGATTAAGTTAGTTTTTAATAACTTCTTTTCTAATTAAAACAATTCAGCTTTTAAAACTGAGAATGAAAATCTTTTCTGCTTATCCAAGACAGCTATTTAAACTATTATAGGCATACAAATAGGATATATTACTAACTTTTAATCTCGCATTATCAGGAAACTAATCTAAAAATAAACCCTTCATATTTCAGTGGATGTGACTTAAATTGCATCCTCAATTTGTGAATAAAATATAAATTGTAACAGCAAGATATGTTTATTGGTTTTCATGGAAGATCTGTAGCCTACATGGTGCCCACAGAACGTATTCCTGTGGAGATATATTACCATGACTATCCTCAGAGCTTATGCAATAAAATCCCCCAAAGCCTTTCTTATATCAAGACTCAAAACAAAGGGTATCTATGATTTTATTACTTGGCTGGCGTTATCCAGTTCTCTCATAATTCTAGTTTAAATTTTCAAAGCAAAATAAAACTACATCTCACATTTTGAAAAACAGCACAACCTATTTGTTTTTCTAAGATTTTATACATACACACATACATACACATGTATGTTTTTCTAGGATTGTATACATACATGATACACATGTAAACACATACAGGGAATCACTCCCTCAACTGTGTCTTTCAAAATTTCTTTTTTTGTAAATATGAACGTATTGCCTGCATTCCTGTTGTGCAATACCCACGAATGTCAGAATAGGGCATTGGATCTCCCTGGAACTGGAGTTATAGGTGGTTGATAGCAATCATGTGGGTGTTTGAAATTGAACCTGGGTATTCTACAACAGATCCCAGTACTCATAACGATTGAGCCATCTATGCAACCCCATTGTAAACAGGACAAACCAAAAACAGATTAATAGGAGATAAATAAAGATATAATTAATTTGAACCTTGCATGAAAACATAGAAAATCAAGATATGAATAAGTGTAGAATCGATGCATATAATATATATTTATATATATATATATATATATATTATATATGTATATATATATTCAGCTCAATGAAAATGGATTTGTACAAGTTTAGACAAGTGAGGCAAGCTACAAAGAAATGACTAGCTAATGTGTGATAAATATCAGATGAGGTGTGCCACATAAGAAGACTTGTTACCCAGGGGGCTGGAGAGTTGGCTCATTGTTCAAGACCAGTGGCTACTCCTGTAGAAGACCTGGGTTTGATTCCTAGCACCAACATGGTGACTATCAATTATCTATAACTACAGTTCCTGGGAACCGTATGCCCTTTTCTGGCCTCTGTGAGGATTGCACACATATGGTACAGTTGCTTCCATGCAGGCAAAATATTTATAAACATAAAAAATAAAATAAAGTTTTGTTATCCAGTTTCAAGTTGGTACCTAAAAGTTACTAAGAATTCTCCCTTTCCTGTACAAATAAGGGACACAGAAGAACAGCATCTTACCAAAAAAATTTCTTTTTTTAAGTTTATTATTTTATTTTATGTGTACTAACATATTGCCTGCATGTAGGTAGGTGCACCTGTGTCCTTCAGTGCCTGAGGAAATCAGAAGAGGGTGTCAGATCCCCTGGAACTAGAGTCACAGATGGTTGTATTTGCTGTGTGAATGTTTGGCATAACAATTTTATGAGCAAAAGGCCACTGAGAATCAGGAGAGATGGGAACAATTTTAGAAAGAGTATACAGCTTTCCTTTTTATCTAAGAAATTCATATTTAATAAAAGGAATTTCCATGGGGCTGGAGTGATGGCTCAGTGGTTAAGAGAACTGGCTGCTTTTGCAGAGGACCCGGGTTCAATTTCAATCACCCACATGGAGGCTAACAACCACCTATAACTACAGTTCCAGGGGGATCCAATCCCCTCTTCTGACATCTATGGGCATTGCACAACAGAAGTGCAGGCAGTACACTCATATTTACAAAAAAGAAATTTTGAAAGACGCAGTATAATAATTTACTAAACATTAACTTTAGTAAATCAAGCTCTCGTCTATCAGATTTGTTTGATTGCAAGTATGTCAAAATGACCTTTAAAAAATCAATCATTCTCTTAGTCCCAGGGTAAGTTACAATAAATTCTCAATGATGAGTTAAATTATTGCTTCCAGACATTTTACTAAGAATGGATGCTTAGAAAATGAAGAAAATTAGAAATAATTTTTGATTGCTCAAACAATTATCAATGTGATGAGATCTGTTATACCAAGCTAACTTCAAAGAAGAGATGGGCTGCCAGTTAAGTTGAACTATATAACTAATGACCTAATCCCTGGAAAAAGAAGCTTGAGTAAGTATTCATGTTTGACAATATTCTGCCAACTGTCACAGAGCTTTGTGCCAGGAAAAGTAGATGATTGTTTAGAGTTATAGAAGGTTCACACTGATATCCTATCCAGACTTGCCTTAGGTGTCTGGTCCTTTGGCAGTTATTACCTAAATTTTGTGTCACCCCTATAAAATCTGTAGGCCTAGAAGGAACTTCAAATTCATAGCTGCTAGTGCATGCCTTCGATCCCAGTACTCTGGAGGCAGAGGTAGCAGATCTCTGTGAGTTCAAGGCCAGACTTGGCTACATAGTGATACAGTGTCTCAAAAGAAAATTCATAGCTACTTGTGAAAAGTGGGGATGACTTGTGGTTGTGCAAATTTAGATGAGGGTTAGGAAGGACCATACTCTTATGAAGTGAAGTTCAGTCTAAGTCTTTGCAGTTATCTTCATAAGTCACTACAAATGGGGAGTTAATAGCTCCTTGGGACATGAGACATTTTCAGTCTAAGTTCTATTTTTTTGATAAATTACTGATTCCTATAAGCTTCACTTTCACCTCTTTAACATTAGAGGGCTGTCTGACTTCTTAAGTGTTATCAACTGATAGGATTTATTAATAGCAAGTGTCTTTATTCTAACAAAGTGTTAAGTTAGAAAATCTTATGTGGGACACACATGCATATATGCGTTCTCACACATCAGCGCTCACAAGAAAATCATGTCTGGGAGCTAAGGAGGCAGCTAACTCAGCACACCCCTTGCTGCATAAGCATTACAACCAGAGGTTGATTCCCTGTGCCCATATAAAATGCTGGGTATGGTGGCCTTTGTTGTAATCCCAGCAATGGGGAGGCAGACATTGGCAGTAGCCTGGAGCTTGCTGGCCTAACATGATCAACGAGACCAAAGTCCCAATGAAAGAAACTGTCTTAGTAAACAAGGTAAGGGATCAGGGAATTAAATATTGTCATTAAGTTAAATTGACAACATGTCAAACCACCTTGCAAGTATTGATGTGTATACCCATAGGAAATTCTACTCTCTGCCATCATCAATAAACTCTCACTTTCTACTGAAAGTGTAGAATGCAGAGACTCATGACTGCACAAGGTGCTGAGAAAAAGTAACATAAAGGCACTGAGCCAAAAACAAGACATTTATTCCCTCTCATCTAAGGTCAGGAATCATTCTGGAGGAGAGTGCGGAAAGAATGCTAGTCAGAAGATAGGCAGAGGGCTACAGAATGCTGTCTTCTGGGGACAGCACAGCTGTTGCTATTCTGAGCTCACAGGAGATGTGTACAATGCATTGGTTCTACACAACAGGCAGGCATGGGTACTACACAAGGCTCCATGGAAAAATTACAATCCTTTGGGCACACAGGTGGCCCTGTGTTGGAAAACAAAGGTAAAAGCCATGAAACTGGGAAAGGAAATGGTAAGTAGGACAGGGGCTTGATAGGTGTGGGAGGAGAAATATGAGGGTCAGAGGAGGGCAACCGGAATTCACTACATACATGTAGAACTTGATGAATTATTTAAATAATTAAAAAATTCAAGTCGTGTTCATCTCTGTGTACCTTTGTTTGCACACGTGCATGCATATTGTATATCTAGGTAGCAAGAAGACAACCTCAAGTGTCATTCCCCAACAGTCATTCAACTTGAGTGCAAGGAATGTTTTTTTGATAAAACTATACCTCCATCAATAAAAATATGAACTCAGGCTGGGTGTGGTGGTTCACGCCTTTAATCCCAGCACTTGGGAGGCAGAGGCAGGGGGATCTCTGTGAGTTCAAGGCCAGCTTGGTCTACAAACTGACTTCAGGCCAGCTGAGACTGAAGGGAGTCTCTGTCTCAAAAAGACCAAAAAAAATATGTGAACTCAGAAAAGAAATGAAGAAGTGAATTCTGATGCCAAATCATATATATATATATATATATATATATATATATATGATAAATTTATACATGCTTAAAACATAATGTATAGTATTCTATCATTCAATAAAGCTTTAAATGTGTTTTATACAATTATCATATCTTGTGTGTATATTTGGAAGTTTCATAATTCGTCTGCTCAGGCTCAATTTATATAATAGCATAAAATTGCATAACTTAAGTTAAATTTCTTTTACTTTTTGGAATGCAGAGTATTTGAGAAAAATTTTCAACATGAAATCAAGATTGTCTTGGAGTTCTCTATGTATCCCAGGTTGGCTTTGAATTCATAACCGCTCTGCCTAAGCTTCCTAACTGTTGGGACTGCAGGTTTGTTTCACCACATCCAATCTGAGAAATTTCTTTCAGTTCTCAAGTTTAAAAGTGCCAAGTCAAAGCACAATGAAGTTATCAAGACTGAGTTCATCTGGAGATGGCTTTCTGATGTCTTACATGAAGGCAACTTCTCACTGTATATCTAAATAACTTTTGCAAACAGGTATGTGCAGAAGATAGAAAGACCATTGATACCTACTCTGATGATAAGGACTACAATCATTCTAGCTTTGAGATCTTCTGATAGGACGCCATTGTCCCTCGGTTTCTTCTTCTAAGATGTAGAGTCCAAACGACACCACATTAAATCTCTATTAAAAGCATTTTGGGGGCTGGAGAGATGGCCTAGTGCTTAAGAGTACCAACTGCTCTTACAGAGGACCCGGGTTCAATCCCCAGCACCCACATGGCGGCTGAGAACCATCTGTAACTCCAATTCCAGGAGAACTCCAGTTCCAGGGGAATCCAATGCCCTTTTCTGACCTCCGTGGGCATTGCACGACACGGGTGCACAAACCTGCATGCAGACAATACATTCATACAAATAAATTAAATTAAAAAAAATTAAAAGTATTTTGTCTGGTTGGAGAGAGGGCTCAGGGTTAAGAGTACGACTGCCCTTGCAGAAGACCCAGGTTCAATTCCCAGCATCCACATAGCAGCTAAGAACCATCTTCGACTCCAGTTCCAGGAAAATCCGACGCCCTCTTCTGACCTCTGTGGCATTGCATGACCAGTGCACCAACCTACATGCAGACAGTACACTCATACACATAAAAAATAATAAATAAATAAGTTAAAAAAATAAAGATTAGTGTTTAAAAAAAGCATTCTGTGGGTCCTTCGCCATGGCAGCCCATGGTGCTGGGTTCAGTGCCTTTGTGTCTTTGTGCAGGCAGGTTCCTGAAGCACAGGAGACCGGAAGTTGCTCCAGACAGGTAGATTTTTAGGGTAGATTGACTCCTGGTTGCTGGAAAAGGGTCTCAACTCTAAACCCTTGTAGGGGGTAGCTGTCTGGGCTGAGCTGCCCTTTTGCCTTTGCATCCTGTGGTGCTGGGTTCTTTTGGTGCCTTTGTGTCTTTGTGCAGGCAGGCTCTGGAAGCACAGGAGCCTGGAAGTTGTTCCAGACAGGTATCCCCACCCCAACTGGAATTGATGAGAGATTATCCAAGTGGACTTTTTTGGATAGCCTTCAGAAAAGGAAGGGAAGAGTGACTTAGACTTCCAATATCCAATATATAAAAAAAATTGAAAGCCTGAAACCTAGACAAGTCAATACTCCATAAACAAGGAGGAGGAAAGAAAAAAAATGTGGAGATCTCCTGAGGCCAGAGGAAGGAACAGCAGGAAGGCAGGCAAGGAGAAGCACATATGCCAGAAACACGAAGAAGAGACAACACTGGAAAGGGGCAGGATAATCCTGCACCAAGCTCTACAAACCATATGGAAGACTCCTGCAGTGGGATCCCTCTGTGGATGCCCCAGGACACAGATATCAGAAACACAATTGGGAACATATTTAAAGAACTACAAGATTATAAAGAGCAAATCAAAGAACTAAGAAAAGAGAATGAAGAACTCAAGAAGGACCTAGAGAGAGAGAATGACAAACTGCGGAAGGAAGTAGAAACACTGAAAAGATCCCATGCTGAAAAAGATAAGGAAACCAACCCGCGAAGCAAAAAGCTACAAGAAGAGATTGAGAAGCTCCAAAAAGAAGTAGAAATACTAAAGAAATCAGAAGAGGAAATGAAAAAGGAAATCAAACACTCATCCAATCAAGAGGAAAGGAATGGAAAAAGCCTCAGAAGCAGAAAGAAGGAAGCAGAACAAAAAATATCAGACCTGGAAGATAACACAGAACAACTAAAAACCTCAAGGAAAGATTATGAAAAATTTAAAAATACACAAAAGTGGAACAACCAGGAACTGTGGGACACTATAAAAAGATCAAACCTCTGCATCATAGGAATAGAGGAAGGAAAAGAATCCCAAGAGAATGGTATTGATCAGATCTTCAACAGAATAACAGATGAAAACTTCCCCAAACTAAAAAAGGACAAACCAATACAAATACAAGAAGCACATAGAACTCCAAACAGACAAGATCAGAAAAGAAATTCTCCATGCCATATCATAGTTAAAATGCTAGTCACCCAAAACAAAGACAAAATCCTTAAAGTCACAAGAGAAAAACAACAAGTGACCTGTAAGGGGAAACCTATCAGAATTACAACTAACTTCTCAATGCAAACTATGAAATCAAGAAGAACCTGTACCAAAGCATTCCCCGTGTTAAGGGACAATAGATGCCAACCCAGGTTACTGTACCCAAAAAATGTCAATTATAGTTGAAGGAGAGAAAAAAACCTTCCATGACAGAAACGAGTTGAAAGAATACATGTCCAGAAAACCAACACTTCAGAGAATACTTGAAGCAATTCAAAGGACAGAAGAAAGGAGCAACTATCCCCAGGCACCTAGAAAGAGAAACCAATAAAATCATAACTGCAGAAGTAGAAACTGAAACCCAAACCGCAAATGGATAATAAGGCAGAAGGAAGCAACACAAACCTATCAGTCATAACCTTAAATAGTAATGGACTAAATTCCCCAATCAAAAGACATAGACTGGGAGATTGGATTAGGAAACAGAATCCATTGATATAGGAACAATTCACCAAGAAGATTTCACTATTATGAATATATATGCACCAGAGTTTGGTGCATATATATTTTATAAAGACAATTCTCCAGGACCACAAGTCACAAACTAACCCCAGTACACTCATAGTAGGAGATTTCAATACCCCACTAAGTCCTTTGGATAGGCCAACAGGACAAAGAATAAACAGAGAGACATCTGAATTGAATGATATGATACACCAAATGGACCTCATAGACCTCTACCGAATATTCCACCCTAATACCAGAGAATACACTTTCTACTCAGCACCCCAATGAACATTCTCCAAAATCGACCACATACTGGGACACAGAAGAAACCTCCACAAATACAAAAAGATTGAAATAATTTCATGCATTCTATCAGACCACAGTGCAATAAAGCTCAACATCAACACAAAGAGAAGCCCTACTGCCTACAAGAACACATGGAGAATAAAAAACACACTCTTGAATAATGAATGGGTCAAGGAAGAGATAAAGAAAGAAATAAAAGCACTCCTGGAAATGAATGACAATGACAATACAACACAGCAAAATCTATGGGATATCTTAAAAGCAGTCCTAAGAGGGAAGTTTATAGCCCTGGGTGCCTACATTAGAAAAACAGAAGGAGGGGCTGGAGAGATGGCCTAGGGGTTAAGAGCGCCGACCGCTCTTACAGAGGACCTGGGTTCGATCCCCAGCACCCACATGGCGGCTGAGAACCGTCTGAAACTCCAATTCCAGGAGAACTCCAGTTCCAGGGGAATCCGAGACCCGCTTCTGACCTCCGCGGCATTGCACGACACGAGTGCACAAACCTGCATGCAGACAGTACATTCATACACATACAGAAATAAATAAAATTAATAAAAAAAATATTTAAGGCAACAAATGTTAACCACAAATGTTAATTAATGACTTTTACAAGTGTTAATTGTGATTTAAAATCATTTGAATTCTGCATAATGAAATGTCAAAGTGAGAATTCAAATGCTCAGATCATTGTCTTCCTCCCAAAATATCATTTCAGGCATCCAGAAATCAAGTATTGTCCCTTGTCGTAGTTTGTCTTCCATTGCTGTGACAAAATACTCTGACCGACACCAACTGGGGAGGAAGGTTTATTCAGCTTACATCTCCTGAGTCACAGTTCATCACTAGGGAGCCCAAGGCAGGAAACCTGGAGGCAGGAGCTGAAGCACAGGCCATGGAGGAATGCTGTTCACATGGCTTGCCTCCTTTGGCTCAGGTCCAGCCTGCCTTCTTTTTTTTTTTTATTTATTTATTTTTGTATGTATATGAATGTATTGTCTGCATGCAGGTCTGTGCACCCGTGTCATGCAATGCTGCGGAGGTAAGAAGAGGGCTCGATTCCCCTGGAACTGGAGTTCTCCTGGAATTGGAGTTACAGACTCTTATACGTACACACAACCTGCCCAGGTGGCACTACTCATTGTGGGCTGGGCTCCCACATTGCTCGACCATCAAGACAATACTTCCACAGATGTGGCCACAGGCCACATCCAATGGAGCCAATCTCCCCCTGAGGCCCTCAACCCAGGTGTGTCATCAAGTCGACACTAAAGCTATCCAGTACATTGACCCCTTGTCAACGTGACACAAAACACATCACTATTAAACCACCACCTTCCAGTTCTTATCCCAAAGTATGATGTTAACATTAAATCACAACCTAAGACAGTAAAACCTTAAAGCCCCACATCCTTAAAATGTCCAAATGCTTAAAAGTTCAATTAAAAGTCTTTTAATGTGGGCTGCTGTAAAATCCAAAACATGTACTGTCTTTATTTCAAAGGGAAGATCAGGCACACATCAACAAAACCTAAGTCCAGCAAAGTAGCTCAGGCTGGACACCTGGGAATTCACTCACAATCTTCTGGGCTCAAAGGGTGTTGGCAGCTTACCCCTCTCGGGCCCTTCTGGGCACAACAGCTCATCTCGCAGACCCTGCCGACTCCATTTCACACCTGCTGCTGCTTTTGGTGGTCATCCCATGGTCCCGGCATCTCCAAAAAGCTGGGGTCACCACTGAAACTGAGGCAGAAGCAACTTCACCAATGGTCCCTTCTGACCTCTCCTGGGTGCAAAGCCTCAGCTCTCTCCATGACCCCTGCAATCCTGGGGTCTTCAATTGCAACAGAGGTGCACTTCCTCCAATGGTCTTTCCTGACTCTCACAGTGCCAGCCTCGGCTGCTCTCTGTATACCCCTCAAATTTCAACAACGGAACCATATAGGAGACTCTACATGTCATCAAGTCCGCTTCTGGCTCGAAATGGAGTCTCAGGCCCTTCTGGGACACAGCTTCTGTGTGCTGACCCTGAAGAAATTATTCCCAGAAGATTTCACCACAGTGTGCTGGTCTCTTGTTACTTACAGCTGATTTTTCAGCCCCAGCTAACCAGCCTCAATTGTCCCAGGTACACAAAGATTTCACTTCAGTTCTGGTCTCTTGTTAATTACAGGCTGATTCTTCAGCCCCAATGACCAGAACCCACATATTAACAGTCCGTGATGATCTCTGCCCCCTTTGAAACTAAAAACTTCACAAGCCAGGCCTCCATCTTCTACAACTCCTCCCACAAAACTGCTCCAAGTTCCACACAACATTTTAGGCATTCAAATGATCTTCCCAGCCCAAGTTCCAAACGCCTCCACAATCCTTCCCAAAACACCATGGTCTAGGTCTGTCACAGCAATAGCCCACTCTCTGGTAACAAATTCTGTCTGTCTAGTTTGTCTTCCATTGCTGTGACAAAATACTTATCTGACCGACACCAACTTGGGGAGGAAAGGGTTTATTCAGCTGACATCTCCCGGGTCACAGTTCATCACTTAGGGAGCCCCAAGGCAGGAACTCAGAGCAGGAACCCTGGAGGCAGGAGCTGAAGCACAGGCCATGGGGAATGCCTTCACTGGCTTGCTCCTATTGGCTACAACCAGCCGCCTTCTTTACAGTACACCAACAACCTGCCCAAGGTGGCCAACACTCGTTGTGGCTGGGCCCTCCCACACACCTGCTCGACGCCATCAAGACAAATACTCCACAGATGTGGCCACAGGCCAATCCCAAGGAGCCAATTCCCCACCTGAGGCTCCCTCAACCCAGGTCGGTGTCAAGGTTGACACTAAAGACTATCCAGTACAGTCAATGAAAATATTTTTTGTCATGTGAGACAGGCCTCCCTGTAGCCAACTTCCTGAGTCCCACTAATGTAGACCAGGCTGGCCTTGAACTCACAGAGATCCACCTCCCTTGCATCCTGAGTGCTGGGATTGAATGTGTACTCCACCACCCTCAGCCTGAAAATATTAAATTCTCAAGGCCAATGAGTTTGCACATGAATTAAGAGTGAGTGCCACCAAGTCTGACAACCTAATTTTAAACACCAGGACTCACAGCATAGAAGGAGTGAACATATACCCAGAAAGTTGTAAACTGACCTCCACATTTGCCACTGGCATTACATGTACATATGTGGCATGTACACATCACCACACACAACCACACAAAACACACACACACACCAAAAATGTGTTAAAAATGCAAGTTTAAACTTCAATTTTTGTGAATTTAATACAAAAATATGTGACATAGGCTTAGATCCCCTCCTATATCTACACTGCCCTCCTAACCCAACACCACAATTTCTGTTTAGAAAATAACGATAGATAGATGTTATATAGATACGAAGACCTGTAGAGTCAGGTTTTATGTCCCCGGTGCTCCTAGTGTGGGTCCATCCTTCTGGCAGCCTGAGTCAACCGACCAGGAGTTCAACCTTTAACTGTCTGAATCTCCCCTTCCCAAAGTCATAGTTTCCAATTGTCCTCAGGGAAGGTTAGGGCTTCTTACTCATTTAACTATGTCTATGCTGGAATTTATCTGCTGGAGCTGCTTTGGATTTCTTCTTCTGTTACCAATGTTGTGAGTTCTCCTGGAGATAACGAACAGCTAATGTGGCAAGCTTCGTTTCCTTGTGGTCTTCCACTCTTCGTAGGATGTGTACAAGGTGTGTTCCAATCCCTCTTCTGAAATGATTCTTTTGGAGGCAGAAGTTTGATCTATAGGCTGTTCTACTAAGTGAAAGCAACAGCAAGCCTCTGATTCCAACACAATGGCTGTATAAGGTGAGTTCTGCTGAGTTTGAGAGACGCATTCATTCTAAGGAATCATGATAAGTTATTAGATATAAGTTATTTTAATACAATATTTTTCAACGGAATGGTTGTATTGGGTTTTTCTCCTATGGCCTGAGGGCTGTCTAGCTTTAGGTTCTTGGGCCAGATACCAATGTTAGGTATAGGCTCCAACCTATGAAGCAGACCATTAAGAATCAGCAATTAAAAGTGTTGGTTACTTTTCTTAGATAGCCATGGCCACTATTGCACTGTGGGACTATCTGTCAGGACCAGCTGTTCTGGGCTTTACAGGAGTCAACCTGTGTAAGTTTCATGGTAGATTTTCATGTCAGGTAGATCGAATAGCACCTTCCTACTCTATGAAATCTTGACAGTAGAAATGAGGCTTTGAATTCAGCATCAACTTGTATGATGTCAATACATATAAAATGTAATATTGTAGCTCTTACAAAAACAAATTATGAATTGGCAGGTAATGAATGGAACTGAAATCGAATACTTATGAGGTTAGATAACCCACACCATTAACACAACAGGTCAAGTGTTCTCTATCAATAGTGGATGCTAACTCTTGAAATCTTAGATACATATGCAGTACATTTTGAAAATTTAGAGTGGTCAAGAAAACAAGTAAAAAGTCATTTTAGGACACCCTGGAAGAAGAGGCAGAATGAAGGCTATATAAAGGTGGAAATGGGGAATAATGAATAGGAAGGTTTTACAGAGAGTGGGCAATTGGAGGGTAGGGCGAGAAGAGGGGTATGCTGGAAGATAACTAACACTAAGGCCTTTAGAAAAAGGTATATGGAAACTTATCATTATAGCTGCAGTAGTTACATATAAAAAGAGATTAAAATGAATTACCTTTCAAAAGGGAGACATCGTCACCATAAATATCATAGGTTAGCAAAGTAAAGGCCCAATGACAAAAATGAACTACTTATTTTGAAACTGTTGGCAAGGGGTCCCACAGCCCCTGAAACAGTCTAGCCATTCCCCTTGCTCTTAACTGCCCACTAGAACTTCACAGCAACACCTGTACCTGAAGACACTACATTTATGGGCTGTAGCACAAAAAAGAGAAGGTTTGTAAAAAAGAAAACAACACAATGTTTGGGTTACCATTATATTTGCAGCACACCATAGAACCAATGGCAGTTACCATGGCTGCGAGCCAGATACCTGAACTTATTTCCAGTAATTTAAAGCAAAAGATAACACTTTAAAGCATCTTTTGTACATTTGCATATTGTGTGTATTCTATAAGAAATCGAAGACAACCACTAAAGCCAATGTACTGCTATTTGGAAATTCATCCCCTGGGCACCAAAGCTTTGCTACACTGATGACAGTGGGCCTGGCTTGTGGAAGATTGGGATTCCTGCCCTTCAGCCCTTTGATTCTTGGTACCGAACTCCATTCTGATGATGAAATAGACATATAGTTTGCCACTTTTTCATGTACAATCCTAAACCAGTACTTTGAATTGTTAAAAAGCAGACGTTCCTCCTTTATTCATTTTGTTTTCTACCATGATCTCATATAATCAGACTACCAACTTGCCTACTGTGATAAAATAACTGCTTGCTTATATTAGCTACTTTACTGGACATAGGTCAAATTGCTTTGGAAGTACATCAAAACACTAATTAAAAATCCGGACCGGATTCTCAAGCGACACAGTCTTTTTTTACGTTTGAATTGCGTGTAATTCACGGGTATGTAATTAAGGGTGTTTAGGTTGTAAGAAGGATAAAATAATTTAGAATTCGTAACTTCTAATTATAATTCATAGTCTTTAATTTCATTTTCAATTTATATTTTTGTTTTATATGTGCACTGAATGTTTTTGCTTAATATGTACAAGGGTAGCTGTGCTGTGCAATGCTTCTGGAGTCCAGAAGAGGATATTGGATCCCTAAGCTTAAAACACCAGGGTGTTTTAGTAACCCTGTGGGTGCTGGTAATTGATCGTGGGTCCTCTCAAGAGCAACCAAGTGCTCTTAGAGAAAAACTGTTGATACCTCTTTCCAGCCAAGATGTAAAGTATTTTAAAGACCCAAATAAATTCCTTTAACAATCCCTTGTGGGAATAACTCCACTTTTTGGATCTGGCTTTTTTTGTTTTGTCTTTTGAGACACTTCTCTCTTGTAGTCCCCGCAGGCTGAACTTGCTATGTAGCCCAGGTTGACCTTGAATTCACAAGAGATCTGACATGCCTTGGCTCTGAGTGCTGGGATGTAAAGCATCCATAACCTAGAAAAACAAGAAATGCATTATAATCATGCACAAGCTGACTGATACCCTAGAAGATTTACAGCTAAATGCATTACAGAATTTGTACTCAAACTACCAACTTGTTTACATTAGGGGTGGCAGCAATAGTGTTAGATATAATGTGGACTGGTAATGAAATATTAGTAATGCTTCAAAAATCCTTTTCATCATTTGTGAAAACTCCATTACATTTAGGACTTCTCACTGCTCCAGAGAAATGAGCCCAGGGCTGCACTTCTTTTGCTCTATAGTAAATTATTTTACTCCAAGAGAAGATATAAAGGATGTCATTCATTGAAAACATCCACAGTATTGATGTTCAATGTTGAAAGAATGTCAATGTGAGAAAAATGAAAGTGGAAAGTTCTTAGTGTTAGTGAGAGTTAATGTCTGTACCAGTAAGAATAAATGCCTCTCATCTTCAGGTGTTTGTTGTAGTACTGCAGGAATCAAACCCAGGGCATCACAGTTGCCAAACAAGGGTTCTATCCCAGATTTGATAGAAAGAATCTTGATGTAACAAGCTACCATCACTTTTTTTGCTAGTATCTAACAGGAAATAATGACATTGGACACTCAAGATGTTTTCCACCATTGATATATTGGCCTCGTTTTTTAAAAAAGATACTGTTCTTTTTTTATATTTAAGAAGATTGCCACGAAAATATGTAGGTACATCATATGCATATAATGTCCAAGGAGGCTGGGAGAGGGTTATGGATCCCCTGTGACTGGAGTTTTACATGATGCAGTTATAGTTGCCATGTGGTGCAGAAGCCAAAATTCTGGGCTTTTGCAAAAATAGAGCAGTGCTCCTTAACTCCTAAGATCTCTCCCAGCCACATGAGTGGAAAAGAAGCACTTTAGTCACTTTGTTGGGTAGTGCATAAATTCTTCACTCTCACTGTTCATTTTAGAGATGAGTTCTTTGAATAAGGTTTGAGGAGCCTGAGGAAATGTTAAATGATATCCATGGGATAGCCATGTTTCCCAGTGGGCTTATGTGCTCTGTATTATAGTAATGCGTGTTATCTAGCCACTATTCTGTATTAGAGTAATGTGTGCTATTTAAAGATTAGCAATTCCTTGTGAAAGATTCCTTGTGTGCCTCTTCTTCAAATTCTAGAGAATTTTAAATCATGTTCTCCCTGTATTCTGACCTCTGCCATAATCTTCAGTCACTACAATAAAGTTAATGTACAGCTGGACCCCTGACTAGCTCTCTATCTAAAGTAGACAAGATGCACTGGGTAGATAGAAACCCTTTGAAGGATTCTTCCGTTCTTGCCTTTTCCATCTCTCCATCTGTCTCAGCCTCTCACGTAATGCAGAAAATAAGATCTTCTATACATGTCCAGACTCATCATATAGGTCAAATTGTTAAGTCAGGCCAGTATTTCCTTGTCAGTGATACCTAAAATGGAATTCAGTATCAAGCCAAACAAATTATGTTTGTGCCATTTTTTCATTTCATCTGTTGATAAAAACATGTTTTTTTTCCCTATATTGGCTGTTCTGGATAATGTTGCAATGAACGCAAGAAGCAAAATCATTTCAAGGTATGGCATTGGTTTCTCTTGGATCCCAGAAGTGGTTTTGATAGATCATATGGTGGTTCTATTTCTGTAGGTTTAGAGAATCTTCATTACACTCATTTACTATACGTTTTTATAGCTACATTCCCCAAAGATGTACAAAATTCTTCTTTTTTTGAAATACTGACCCATAGGTGGTAATCTTCATATTCTTAAAAGATAATTCTCCTAAAAGGTTTAAAATGTGCCAGTAATGATTTTGATTTGCATTTCCTTGAGGATTACCAATGTTTGGCATGCTTCTGTGTATTTATTGCCCATGTTTCATGACTTTTCTGAAAAAAAACTGTTCAATTTCGGTCTCTTTCATTTTTGTTTCTATGCAGAATATATTAACTTTATTTATAATAGTATTCAAATTGTTCCTTATTCTTTTTAGTAGTTTTTTTTTAAATACTGTTCATTTGCTCTTTATATATTTGGATATTAGCCTCATCAGATATTTCAAGAAGGAAGATAAATAATTTCTCTTTAGAAATGAATGTTCTTGGGTACAGGAAACCTTGATGACCTCACCATAAACAACATTGTCAAAACTATTTGTTTAGTGAAATGAAGAATAATCAACATCCCCACAAAAAAATCAGTGAGTGTTTGTCTAGCCTGGTGTGGGGTGGTGCAGCCTGTAATCCCCAGAACTTGGCAGGCAAAGAAGACAGCAGATTCTTCTGTGAGTTCAAGCAAGGTCAGCCCGGTGTACATAGTGAATTCCAAACCAGCTGGAGCTACAGGGGAGACCCAGGTCTCAAAAGACAAAAACAAAAAAAAAAAAAAAAAGATCAGTAATTGTCACTACGTACAATAATATCTGAAATGGAACGAATAAAAATTTTTTGTAATAGCATTAAAACACTAAATAAAGCCAGCACTAATGGATGCAAAAGGAAAGTAATCTATGCTGTCAATTAATAACTATTTGAGAAGCTGTGTCCATGAATTAGAATAACTAATGTTTTTAAAAGGCCCACACTTTATCTCTAGAGAAAGTAGACTTTTTTGTTTCTCATCCACCTGTGGCCCTTTCTAAGCCTAGGGAAAATTCTGCGGAAGAGAGGGCGTGACAGAATGTAAGGGCTACAATTATGGTGAATGGTGAAACTACAAAAAAATAGACTGGACACCATTTAGGATCACGTGCATGGAACTACAAGAGCCCCCCCTTTCAGGATGGGGGGACCCATGACTGTATGGGTTTGAGCACAACTGCTTGCAAATTGGTTTACATGAAAGATGCCTGTACTCACAAATTATCACCTATGGTTAAAAAAAATGAAACAAAACAAAACAAGAAGCAGAGAAGATGCAGAAAAACTTACGGCAGAATGCACGATCTTGTGCGATGGGTAGGGGTTGGGTGGTGGGGGGGAGGGAAGGGGATATATGCCTGAACGGAATTGGAAAATGATGTATGAAATACACAAAGCATCAATAAAATAAATTTAAAAAAAAAAGTCAATCCAAACTTTCTAAATTTGATTATTGGAAAATTGCCACGGAACCAAAAAATCCCTTACTATTCAAAGAATTCTTGAGAAAGAATTTTGCTGAGCATAACTCATTCCCTGATTTCAATTTAAATTGCAAAGTTACAGTAATCCAAATAGTATGAGAAAAAAATCAGATATTTGATAAGCGGAACAGGGCAGAATGAAAGCTCTATATTGATGAAAAGGAGCAGATGATGAGCATCTTTGCAGGGGATGCAAAGGAAAGGATATGGTGGTGCACGCCTTTAAAAAAAATCCTAGCCCTACGGGAAGGGCAGAGGTAGGTGAATCTATTTGTGATTTCAATGCCAGCCTGATCTACAAAGTGGAGTTCAGGAAGGCTGGGGCTAACAGGGGAGACCCTTTCTAAAAAAGACCAAAAAGATACATAAATAAATAAATAAATAAAACCGTAGTCAACCTCAGTCCAAGCTACTGTGTCTGCACTCCAGTCCAAGTTAACAAGTTAATTCTAATATACATGATATCAACTATGTCAAAAGTATCAAAATACACAAGAAGAAAGAGACATCCCTGACCACGGTTGTGAGAGTGCCAAATCCTAACATAAAGGGATTCCTCATCTGTGGATGCTAGCACCAATAACCCAGTTGTAAATATTTCTTGTGGAGAGGGATGCATATTAAAAGAACAACAACAGAAAGACTGCATCATAAAACTGACTGAAATGGTGAATCGGGAGGGGTGGGAGGGGCAGGAGAGAGACATGAGTCTATATTCGATTAATGTATATTTAATTGACTTGAGTTCAACAAGTATCCAGTTTTGCCCAGACTCTGTCTACAAGTTACATGGTGTTTTAAGACTTAGTAAAAGTAAATATGTGTATATTAAACAACATTTGTTTAAAGGTTTTGATAATAACGATAATGCATCTGAGTTAATTGGAAATATAAATTGTTGCTGTCCACATTTGTTTTACTTAAAATCTGTATAACAATAACTTTGGGATTGGCACATACAAATGTTCTCTATAATTTTTCCGTTGTACAGTATCATCTTGTAGCATTCACCTGTAGGATGATTTAACTTAAGGAATTAAGTTTGCTTCCCAAGTTAACAACATACAGTCACCCAAAACAACTTGGGCGAATTTGATGAAATCTGCACCTTGATTCCTGCCTTTTTGGGACTCATGGGTCAAAAAATAAAAACCTAAAATAAAAAGAGGGGGACTGAGATTGGGGTGAATGGTGAAACTACAGCAATATAGATTGGACACTTATTTGATCAACTTGATTGTACATACAAGCCCCCCCCCCCAGCTGGATGGTGGGACCCTTGGGCTATGCGGGTTTGGGCACAATTGCTTACAAATTGGTTTTACATGAAGGATTCTTGTACTCATAAATTATTACTTATTGTTAAAAATGAAAAAAAAAATAAAGAAGCAATAGAAAGAAAAGCATTCTGTCAAAACACAATTCAGTCCAGAATGAAACTTCGTCATTAAGTAACATATTGTATGCTAATTCTAGACATATGTAGAAACCTTTCAATTAGAACAAGAACTAAGAGTGAGGATGTGTCAGATAAGAAGCCCTGGATTTGATGACTAGCATGGAAAACAAATAAAATAGAACTAAGAAAATTACTTCATTGTATAGAAATATTAGAAAACGTTGTCCAAGACAGTCTAGAAATGTATAATACTCAAAATGTAAATAATATAAATACTTTATTCGTACTATATTAATATCCCTGTATCCCTTTCAGAAAAAAAAAAAGCGTTAGTACTGCTTTAAATTCTAAGAGAATAGACAATGCTTATCCTTCATATTCATACAAAGTGAACAATATCACAGGAGAATTTGAGGTAAAACCAGAATCTCAGTTATAGCGCTCCAACTGCTACCTGCTAAAACTATAAGTCTAAAGAAAGACGTTTGTAGAATTCAAGGAAATTTAGTTACTTAATGCAAAAATAAAGATGGTGAGTGGATGAGCTTATTAATAATCTCATTAATGAGACTGAGGGAGTACTAATATTCCCACTGAGAATTCTTTCCTCCTCAGTTAAAATTAAGAAAAGTTTCAACAGGCTCTTTGTAAGATTCATCACAGTGGAAAAAACTATCTTTGGTAGGAGAATAAAGTTGGGGGAGAAAAAATGTAATCAAGCTTTAAATATTTTAAATATTCTGTGAATAAATGAATCTGATTGATTCCAAAGCAAAACACAATTCAGTGTTAACTAACTAGGTAAAATAAGAATTCAAGTAAATATTTACTCAACTTTTATTGCTAAAAAGATTAAAATTATAAGAGCTGGAGAGATAGCTCAGAGGCTGAAAGCACTGACTGCTCTTACAGAAGACCCAGATTTGATTCCCAGCACTCACATAGAGATTAACAACCATCTCTAACTCAAGTTCCAAGGAGTCTGACACCTACTTCTGACCTCTTAGGGCATTGCATGACATGGGTGCATTTACACATGTGCAAGCAATACACTCATTCACATAAAAAAATGCATAATTTTGGGCTGGAGAGATGGCCTAGTGGTTAAGAGTGCCGGCCGCTCTTACAGAGGAACAGGGTTCGATCCCCAGTACCCACATGGCAGCTGAGAATCGTCTGAAACTCTGATTCCAGGAGAACTCCAGTTCCAGGGGAATCCTACACCCTCTTCTGACCTCCACGGCATTGCACAACATGGGTGCACAGACCTACATGCAGACAGTACATTCATACACATACAGAAATAAATAAATAATAAAATAAAATGTTTTAAAAATCTTTAAAAGAATGCATAATTTTTTTTAATTTTTTTAAATTTATTTCTGTATGTGTATGAATGTACTGTCTGCATGCAAGTTTGTGTACCCGTGTCGTGCAATGGCGCGGAGGTCAGAAGAGGGTCTCGGATTCCCCTGGAATTGGAGTTCTCCTGGAATTGGAGTTTCAGATGGTTCTCGGCCACCATGTGGGTGCCAGGGATCGAACCCAGGTCCTCTGCAAGAGCAGTTGGTGCTCCTAACCGCTAGGCCATCTCTCCAGCCCCAAATGCATAATTTTTTGAAAGACTAACCTTATAAAAAATTTTAAGAACATATTTAAGGCAACAAATGTTAACCACAAATGTTAATTAATGACTTTTACAAGTGTTAATTGTGATTTAAAATCATTTGAATTCTGCATAATGAAATGTCAAAGTGAGAATTCAAATGCTCAGATCATTGTCTTCCTCCCAAAATATCATTTCAGGCATCCAGAAATCAAGTATTGTCCTTGTCGTAGTTTGTCTTCCATTGCTGTGACAAAATACTCTGACCGACACCAACTTGGGGAGGAAAGGGTTTATTCAGCTTACATCTCCTGAGTCACAGTTCATCACTTAGGGAGCCCAAGGCAGGAACCTGGAGGCAGGAGCTGAAGCACAGGCCATGGAGGAATGCTGTTCACTGGCTTGCTCTCTTGGCTCATGTCCAGCCTGCCTTCTTTTTTTTTTTTTATTTATTTATTTTTGTATGTGTATGAATGTATTGTCTGCATGCAGGTCTGTGCACCCGTGTCATGCAATGCTGCGGAGGTCAGAAGAGGGTCTCAGATTCCCCTGGAACTGGAGTTCTCCTGGAATTGGAGTTACAGACTTCTTATACAGTACACAACAACCTGCCCACAGTGGCACTACTCATTGTGGGCTGGGCCCTCCCACATTGCTCGACCATCAAGACAATACTCCACAGATGTGGCCACAGGCCAATCCAATGGAGCCAATTCCCCACCTGAGGCTCCCTCAACCCAGGTGTGTCAAGTCGACACTAAAGCTATCCAGTACGATTGACCCCTTGTCAACTTGACACACGAAACACATCACTATTAAACCACCACCTTTCCAGTTCTTATCCCCAAAGTATGATGTTAACATTAATCACAACCTAAGACAGTACAACCTTAAAAGCCCCACAGTCCTTAAAATGTCCAAATGCTTAAAAGTTCAATTAAAAGTCTCTTAACTGTGGGCTGCTGTATAACATCCAAAACATGTTACTGTCTATTTCTAAAGGGAAAATCAGGCACATTCAAACAAACCTAAGTCCAGCAGAAGTACTCCAGGCTGGACACCTGGGATTCACTCACAATCTTCTGGGCTCAACAGGGTTTTGGCTAGCTCCCCTGTCTCTGCCCTCTGTCGGCAACCCACAGCTCATCTCGCAGGACCACATGCCACTCCATTCCACACCTGTGCTGCTTTTGGTGGATCATGGTCCCGGCATCTCCAAAAGCTGGGGTCACCACTGAAACCTGAGGCAGCACAACTTCACCAATGGTCCCTTCTGACCTCCTGGGTGAAAAGCCTCAGCTTCTCTCCATGACCCCTGCAATCCTGGGGTCTTCACGCAAACCGAGGTGCAATTCCCAATGGTCTTTCCGTTACCTCTCACAGTGCCACAGCCTCGGCTGCTCTTGTGTCTACCCCAAATTTCAACACAACGGAACAACATATAGGAGACTCTACATGTCATTCAAGTCATCTTCTGCTCGAAATGGAGTCTAAGGCCCTTTCTGGGTCACAGCTTCTGTGTGCTGACCCTGAAGAAATTATTCCCAGAAGATTTCACCACAGTGATGCTGGTCTCTTGTTACTTACAGCTGATTTTTCAGCCCCAGCTAACCAGCCTCAATTGTCCCAGTACAACAAAGATTTCACTTCAGGTTCTGGTCTCTTGTTACTTACAGCTGATTCTTCAGCCCCAGCTGACCAGAACCGACATATTACACAGTCCTGATGATCTCTGCTCCCCTTTGAAACTAAAAACTTCACAAGCCAGGCCTCCATCTTCTACAACTCCTCCCACAAAACTGCTCCAAGCTCCACAGCAACGATCTTTAGGCATTCAATGATCTTCCCAGCCCAAAGTTCCAAACGCCTCCACAATCCTTCCCAAAACACCAAGGTCAGGTCTGTCACAGCAATAGCCCACTCTCTGGTACCAATTTCTGTCGTAGTTTGTCTTCCATTGCTGTGACAAAATACTCTGACCGACACCAACTTGGGGAGGAAAGGGTTTATTCAGCTGACATCTCCCGGGTCACAGTTCATCACTTAGGGAGCCCAAGGCAGGAACTCAGAGCAGGAACCTGGAGGCAGGAGCTGAAGCACAGGCCATGGAGGAATGCTGCTCACTGGCTTGCTCTCTTGGCTCATACACAGCCCGCCTTCTTATACAGTACACAACAACCTGCCCAGGGTGGCACCACTCTTGTGGGCTGGGCCCTCCCACACTGCTCGACCATCAAGACAATACTCCACAGATGTGGCCACAGGCCAATCCAATGGAGCCAATTCCCCACCTGAGGCTCCCTCAACCCAGGTGTGTCAAGTTGACACTAAAGCTATCCAGTACAGTCATGAAAATATTTTTTGGTCATTTTGAGACAGGGCCTCCCTGTAGCTCCAACTATCCTGGAGTCCACTAATGTAGACCAGGCTGGCCTTGAACTCACAGAGATCCACCTCCCTTTGCATCCTGAGTGCTGGGATTGAATGTGTACTCCACCACCCTCAGCCTGAAAATATTAAATTCTCAAGGCCAATGAGTTTGCACATGAATTAAGAGTGAGTGCCACCAAGTCTGACAACCTAATTTTAAACACCAGGACTCACAGCATAGAAGGAGTGAACATATACCCAGAAAGTTGTAAACTGACCTCCACATTTGCACACTGGCATACATGTACATATGGGCATGTACACACACACACACACACACACACACACACACACACACACCAAAAATGTTTTAAATGCAATTTTAACTTCAATTTTTGTGAATTTAATACAAAAAATATTTTGACAGGCTTAGATCCCCTCCTATATCTACACTGCCCTCCTAACCCAACACCAAATTTCTGTTCTAGAAAAAAGATAGATAGATGTTATATAGATAGAAGACCTGTAGAGTCAGGTTTATGTCCCGAGTGCTCATTGATGTGGGTTCATCCACTGCAGCCTAGTCAACCTACCAGGAGTGTCAACCTTTAATGTGACTGAATCTCCCCTTCCCAGAAGTCATGTGTTGCCAATATGTCCTCAGGGAAGGTTAGGGCTTCTTACTCATTTAACTATGTCTATGCTGGAATTTATCTGGCTGGAGCTGACTTTGGATTTCTTCATTCTGTTACCAATGTTGTGAGTTCTTCTGAGTAACTAACAGCTATGTGGCAATCTCTCTTTCCTTGTGGTCTTCCACCTCTTCTGATTTGTACAATGTTTCTACTCCCTCTTCTGAAATGATTCTTTTGGAGGCAGAAGTTTGATATAGGTGTTCTACTAAGTGACAAGCAATCAGCAGCCTCTTATTCTCAACACTATCTGCTGTATAAAGGTGATTTCTGCTGAGTTGAGAGACGCATTCATCTATAGGAATCATGATAAGTTATTAGATATAAGTTATTTTAATACAATATTTATTCAACGGAATGGTTGTATTGGGTTTTCTCTCATGGCCTGAGGGCTGTCTAGCTTTAGGTTCTTGGGCCAGATACCAATGTTAGGTATAGGCTCCAACCTATGAAGCAGACCTTAAGTCCAATTACAAAGTAGTTGGTTACTTTTCTAATATCCATGCCACTATTGCACTGGTGGACATATCTTGTCAGGCCAGTTGTTGCTGTGGCTTACAGGAGTCACACCTGTGTAAGTTTCATGGTAGATTTTCATGTCAGGTAGATCGAATAGCACCTTCCTACTCTATGAAATCTTGACAGTAGAAATGAGGCTTTGAATTCAGCATCAACTTGATGATGTAATACATATAAAATGTAATATTATTTAGCTCTTACAAAAACAAAATTATGAAATTTGCAGGTAAATGAATGGAACTGAAATCAATAATTCTGAGTTAGATAACCCACACCCATTAACACAAAGGTCAAGTGTTCTCTATCATAGCTGGATGCTAACTTTGAAATCTTAGATACATATGCATCAATTTGAAAATCTAGAGTGGTCAAGAAACAAGTAAAAAGTCATTTTAGGACACCCTGGAAGAAGAGGCAGAATGAAGATATATAAAGGTGGAAATGGGGAATAATGCAGTAGGAAGAGTTTAAGAGAGTGGGCAATTGGAGGGTAGGGAAGAAGAGGGAGAATGCGGAAGAATAACCAATACTAAAGGCCTTTAGAAAAGGCTATATGGAAACTTATCATTATAGAGTCTGCATATACATTATAAAAAGAGATTAAAATGAATTACCTTTCAAAAGGGAGACATCGTCACCATAAATATCATAGGTTAGCAAAGTAAAGGCCCAATGACAAAAATGAACTACTTATTTTGAAACTGTTGGCAAGGGGTCCCACAGCCCCTGAAACAGTCTAGCCATTCCCCTTGCTCTTAACTGCCCACTAGAACTTCACAGCAACACCTGTACCTGAAGACACTACATTTATGGGCTGTAGCACAAAAAAGAGAAGGTTTGTAAAAAAGAAAACAACACAATGTTTGGGTTACCATTTATTTGCAGCACACCATAGAACCAATGGCAGTTACCATGGCTGCGAGCCAGATACCTGAACTTATTTCCAGTAATTTAAAGCAAAAGATAACACTTTAAAGCATCTTTTGTACATTTGCATATTGTGTGTATTCTATAAGAAATCGAAGACAACCACTAAAGCCAATGTACTGCTATTTGGAAATTCATCCCCTGGGCACCAAAGCTTTGCTACACTGATGACAGTGGGCCTGGCTTGTGGAAGATTGGGATTCCTGCCCTTCAGCCCTTTGATTCTTGGTACCGAACTCCATTCTGATGATGAAATAGACATATAGTTTGCCACTTTTTCATGTACAATCCTAAACCAGTACTTTGAATTGTTAAAAAGCAGAAGGTTCCTCCTTATATTCATTTTGTTGTCTACAATCTACATCAGTAATCAGACTACCAACTTGCCTACTTTGATAAAACTAACTGCTGCTTATATTAGCTACTTTACTGACATAGGCAAATTGCTTTGGAAGTAATCAAAACACTAATTAAAACATCAGGACCCGGATTCTCAAGAGACACAGTCTTTTTTACATTTTAATTGCTGTAATACGGTATTTAGTAATTAATGTTGTTTATTGTTTAAGAAGGATAAAATAATTTAGAATTCTAACTTCTAATTATAATATATTTTAATTTCAGTTTTCAATTTATTTTTGTTTTATGTGCATGAATGTTTTGCTTACATATGTACAAGGGTAGCTGTGCTGTGCAATGCTTCTGGAGTCCAGAAGAGGATATTGGATCCCTGAAGCTTAAACACCAGGGTGTTGTTAGTAACCCTGTGGGTGCTGGTAATTGATCGTGGGTCCTCTCAAGAGCAACCAGTGCTTTAGACTGTTGATACCTCTTTCCAGCCACGATTAAAGTATTTTAAAGACCCAAATAAAGTTCCTTTAACAATCCCTTGTGGGAATAAACCCACTTATTTGGATCTGGCTTTTTGTTTTTGTCTTTTTGAGACAACTTCTCTCTGTAGTCCCAGCAGGCCTGGAACTTGCTATGTAGCCCAGGTTGACCTTGAATTCACAGAGATCTGACTGCCTCTGCCTCCTGAGTGCTGGGATTAAAGGCATCCATAACCTAGAAAACAGAATGCATTATAATCATGCACAAGCTGACTGATACCCTAGAAGATTTACAGCTAAATGCATTACAGAATTTGTACTCAAACTACCAACTTGTTTACATTAGGGGTGGCAGCAATAGTGTTAGATATAATGTGGACTGGTAATGAAATATTAGTAATGCTTCAAAAATCCTTTTCATCATTTGTGAAAACTCCATTACATTTAGGACTTCTCACTGCTCCAGAGAAATGAGCCCAGGGCTGCACTTCTTTTGCTCTATAGTAAATTATTTTACTCCAAGAGAAGATATAAAGGATGTCATTCATTGAAAACATTCCACAGTATTGGGTTACAATGTTGAAAGAATGTCAATGTGAGAAAAATGAAAGTGGAAAGTTCTTAGTGTTAGTGAGAGTTAATGTCTGTACCAGTAAGAATAAATGCCTCTCATCTTCAGGTGTTTGTTGTAGTACTCAGGATCAAACCCAGGGCATCACAGTTGCCAAACAAGGGTTCTATCCCAGATTTGATAGAAAGAATCTTGATGTAACAAGCTACCATCACTTTTTTTGCTAGTATCTAACAGGAAATAATGACATTGGACACTCAAGATGTTTTCCACCATTGATATATTGGCCTCTTTTTTAAAAAAGATATGTTCTTTTTTTCTTTTAATGAATGATTTGCCTGAAAATATGTAGGTACATCATATGCATATAATGTCCAAGGAGGCTGGGAGAGGGTTATGGATCCCCTGGATCTGGAGTTACAGATGAGTATTAGTTGCCATGTGGGTGCTAGAAGCCAAATCTGGGTCTTTTGCAAAAGTAGCCAGTGCTCTTAACTACTAAGATCTCTCCCCAGCCACATGAGTGAAAAGAAGCACTTTAGTCACTTTGTTGGGTAGTGCATAAATTCTTCACTCTCACTGTTCATTTTAGAGATGAGTTCTTTGAATAAGGTTTGAGGAGCCTGAGGAAATGTTAAATGATATCCATGGGATAGCCATGTTTCCCAGTGGGCTTATGTGCTCTGTATTATAGTAATGCGTGTTATCTAGCCACTATTCTGTATTAGAGTAATGTGTGCTATTTAAAGATTAGCAATTCCTTGTGAAAGATTCCTTGTGTGCCTCTTCTTCAAATTCTAGAGAATTTTAAATCATGTTCTCCCTGTATTCTGACCTCTGCCATAATCTTCAGTCACTACAATAAAGTTAATGTACAGCTGGACCCCTGACTAGCTCTCTATCTAAAGTAGACAAGATGCACTGGGTAGATAGAAACCCTTTGAAGGATTCTTCCTTCTTGCCTTTTCCATCTCTCCATCTGTCTCAGCCTTCTCACGTAATGAGAAAATAATGATCTTCTATACATGTCAGACTATCATATAGAGTCAAATGTTAAGTCAGGCCCAAGTATTTCCTTGTTCAGTGATACAATAAAATGGAATTCAGTATAAAGCCAAACAAATTCATGTTTGTGCCATTTTCATTCATTCATCTTTTAAAAAACATGTTTTTTTTCCCTATATTGGCTGTTCTGGATAATGTTGCAATGAACGCAAGAAGCAAAATCATTTCAAGGTATGGCATTGGTTTCTCTTGGATCCCAGAAGTGGTTTTGATAGATCATATGGTGGTTCTAGTTACTGTAGTTTAGAGAAGCTTCATACTCTTTACTATAGTTTTTATAGCTACATTCCCACCAAGACTGTACAAAATTCTTCTTTTCTTTGAAATCTGACCCCCAGGTGGTATCTTCATATTCTTAAAGATAATTCTCCTAAAAGTTTTAAAATGTGCCAGTATGATTTTGACTTGCATTTCCTTGAGGATTACCAATGTTTGGCATGCTTCTGTGTATTTATTGCCCATGTTTCATGACTTTTCTGAAAAAAAACTGTTCAATTTCGGTCTCTTTCATTTTTTTCTATGCAGAAATATTATTTATTTTAATATTATTCAACATTGTTCCTTATTTCTTTTAGTTTTTTTTAAATACTGTTCATTTGCTCTTTATATATTTGGATATTAGCCTCATCAGATATTTCAAGAAGGAAGATAAATAATTTCTCTTTAGAAATGAATGTTCTTGGGTACAGGAAACCTTGATGACCTCACCATAAACAACATTGTCAAAACTATTTGTTTAGTGAAATGAAGAATAATCAACATCAAAAATCATTAGTGTTTCTTAGCCTGGTGTGGTGGTGCATGCCTGTAATCCCAGCACTTGGGAGGCAGAGACAGGCAGATTCTGTGAGTTCAAGCAAGGTCAGCCCGGTGTACATAGTGACAGCTGGAGCTACAGGGAGACCCAGTCTCAAAAAGACCAAAAAAAAAAAAAAAAATCATTAATGTTTCTCTACAGTATCAATAAATTATCTGAAATGGAACTAATAAAACATTTTTGTAATAGCATTAAAATCACTAAAATACCAGCACTAAATGTATGCAAGAAGGAAAAGTACTCTATGCTGTAATTAATAACATATTGAGAAAAGCTGTGTCCATGAATTAGAATAACTAATGTTTTTAAACTATCCACACTTTCTCCAGAGAAAGTAGAGTGTTTTGCTTCTCATCCACCTGTGCCCCTTTTCTAAGCCTAGGGAACAATCTGCGGAAGAGGGGGCGTGGAAGAATGTAAGGGCTTCGATTGGGATTAATGGTGAAACTACAACAATATAGACTGGACACTCATTTGATCAACTTGATTGAACATACAAGCCCCCCCTTTCAGGATGGTGGGACCCATGAGCTGTGTGGGTTTGAGCACAACTGCTTGCAAATTGGTTTTACATGAAGGATGCTTGTACTCATAAATAAAAAAAAAAAAAAAAAAAAAATGAAACAAAACAAAAAAAGAAGCAGAGAAAGATGCAGAAAACCTTACGGCAGAATGCACGATCTGCGATGGGTAGGGGTGGGGGTGGGTGGGGGAGGAAGGGGGATATATGCCTGAACTGAATTGGAAAAGATGTATGAAAATACACAAAGCATCAATAAAAAAATAATTTAAAAAAAGTCAATCCAATCCTTATCGAAATTTGATATTGGAAAATTGCACGGAACCAAAAAATCCCTTACTATTCAAAGAATTCTTGAGAAAGAATTTTGCTGAGCATAACTCATAAAATCCTGATTCAATTTAAATTGCAAAGTTACAGTAATCCAAAAGTATGAGAAAAAATCATATATTTGAATAAGCGGAACAGGGCAGAATGAAAGCTCTATATTGATGAAAAGGAGCAGATGATGAGCATCTTCAGTGGATGCAAAGGAAAGGAGATGGTGGTGCACGCCTTTAATCCTAGCCCTCGGGAGGCAGAGGTAGGTGAATCTTTGTGAGTTCAAGGCCAGCCTGATCTACAAAGTGAGTTCCAGGACAGCTGGGGCTACAGGGAGACCCTGTTAAAAAAGACCAAAAAAATAATAAATAAATAAATAAATAAAACCAGTAGCACCTCAGTCCAAGCACTTGGTCTGCAACTCCAGCCAAGTTAACAAGAGTAATTCTAATATGACAGGAACAACTATGTCAAAAGATCAAATACACAAGAAGAAAGAGACATCCCTGACACGGTTGTGAGAGTGCCAAATCTAAACTAAGAGTATGGGGGGCTGGAGAGATGGCCTAGCGGTTAAGAGCCCGACCGCGTCTTACAGAGGAGACGCGGGTTTGATCCCCAGCACCCACATGGCGGCCGAGAACCGTCTGAGCGCCAATCCAGGAGAACTCCAGTTCCAGGGGAATCCGAGACCTTCTCTGAACCTCGCGGCATTGCACGACAGGGTGCAGGTGCACGACTTCATGCAGACAGGAGTACATTCATACAATACAGAAATAAAGAACATTAAAAAAAAAAAAATTTTTTAAAGAGATGTCTAGTATGAAACGCACAACTTTCAATAAAATATATGTTAAAAAAATACACAAGGGAAAGTAGACTCTTTTCAATAAACAGTATTGGAAAACCTGGAAATTCGAATAAAATAATGCAAAAATTAATATTGCATATTAAATACTAAAAGTAAAATTTCTAATAATTTCCTCCAACCAGTCAACTTCAGTATGTGTCATCTCAAGGCTTTGTGCTTAATGTCATGAATACAATTATCTACAGTTTCTACTTACATTAAAGTAGCTAATTTTCCACTATTCATGAAATTAGTGCCATGTTAAAGTCAAGTCACATTGGAAAATTCAACCCAGTTGGCCATCTTCGAATACAGTGCCACTCTGGACTTTCTGTATGAAATCATAATGTAGCAATCATAATGTACTTGAGAAAGTATATCTGTTGGTATTCCAAACAAAAATATTTACTTCAGTGATTGACTCTAAATATCCCATTAATAAAAGGAGGAATCAAAGGAGAAGCTAGTGGTACTTAGACACCATGAAGACAAGCCCACAAGAAGGAAGAGGAGATATGTAGAGTTGAATCTACAAGCCTGGACCAACTGCAGAGCTGCTGAAAGTATCCCATGGCTGTTTCCAGAACCCGTGAAGAGCTGAACAGCAAGTGTCCGCATGATGAAATGGACTTCCACCTCCAGAAACAAAACGGTGTCATTTTTCTTTCTGATTTTCTCACTTCACAAACCTAAGAGGAAGGCAGCTGGAAATTGAACTGGGGCTCTCGTCAGGCTCTAGATCCAGAGTAAAGCGAATAGAACCATGTGAATATATGGTTAAAGCAGAAAGTAATATGTGTTTATATAGATAGATATATATATATAGATATTATATATATATATATGGAATAAAAATTGAAGATAATTGAAATACTACAAGAAAGCATCTTTAAGCATTGCGTAGAAGATCCATTTCCTTGAGGCCAAATAAGTTGTTATTAAAGTGCTGTCTTAAGCAAGCAGACATTATGGGGATGGGTTGTTGCAAAAGGGAATTATGTGTCATGATAGCAATATCCAATAATCCATAAATTCTCTAGAAATAATTTAAACAAGACAGAATTTGGGGTCAATGGTTTGGAAATGTAATTGACGGTGGTTCTTATAAGGATATAAATTTTCTATCTTAAAATATGTATATATATATTTATATATTAGAGAACATTAAATTGGGCAGGAGCCAATAAAAGGAAATGGAGATAGGGGATAGGATATAAATACCATGGAATTATATTATATAAAAATTCAAATTAGTAAAATGATTCTATTTCTATAAGAAATATTCAGAAATTAAGACATGCTCAAACAAAGGATGCTGTAATTTTGAAACCTAGTGCATCGAGAAAGTTTGAGCGGTGAGAACTGAGTTTCACTTACGGTAGTAAGAAGCTTTAGTGTGCTGTTGCATAATTGTTAACTATGAATAACAATAATATCTATGGATTTCAAAATGCTATAGGAAATGTCTTACATTATTTTCAACATTAAGAGATGGTTAAACGCAGAAACAGAGGTGTTTACCCAATTTAAATGTCATATAATGTGCTGAAACATCAGCATGGTAGCATTAATATGAACATCATTTTTATCTGTTAAAAGTAAGCTTAATTTTTTAAAAAATTGGCCTTTTTGAGACAGGGTCTCCCTGGAACCAGCTATGTAGATCAGGCTGGCCTCAATCTCACAGAGATCCTCCTGCCTCTGTCTCAAAGGAGAAGCTGGTGGTACTTAGTCACCATGAAGACAAGCCCACAGGAAGGAAGAGGAGATTTGTAGAGTTGAATCTACAAGCCTGGACCAACTGCAGAGCTGCTGAAGGTATCCCAGGGCTGTTTCCAGAACAACCTGTGGAGAAGAGCTGAGCAGCAACTGTCTGCGTGATGAAATGGACTTCCACTTCCAGAACTGTTGGGGTTTAAGGTGTTTGCCACAATGGCCAGATATTAATTTTAAAACTATTTAAACGTAGTAATGCCAGGCATAGTGGTACCCACCTTTAATCTCAGTATTTGGGAGTTAGGGACAGGTGGATATCTGTGAGAACAAGACCAACGATGTATACATGGCAAACTGAGTTCCAAGTCAAATGGGTCTACAGGAAGACCCTGTCTCAGAAAACAATTTAAAAAATATATAGGATGGAAATGCTTTTGATTATAATTAACAAATATATTGATTAATCAACATGTATAAATGTAAAGGCTCTTTGTTGATTGGCAAATTTGTCTAGTAATCTCTGGGATATGTGTTTTTTGTAGTGTGAAGAAAAGTGAAAAGGATCTTATAATGTCTTAATTAGATGGCATCTGTTTGAATTAAGTTTTTCATGGTACATACTACTTGTAGGTGAACACAGCTGTCTTTCCCCATGAAGGAACATCTGTGATGATGTTGCTATTATGTAAACCACCAAATTCCCATACAGGAAAAAGTATGGATAAAGATCATTTCAATGTATTACAAAGATGAAGAAGTTTTAAAGACAGAAGCAGTAATGCTCCATTCCATACTGTTCTCTAAAGGAAGAGTATCATGGTATTTTGATACTCTGAACTGAGGTCTATTTGAGAAAATATTAAAGCTTAAATGCTACTCCTAATTCGTTAAAGTCACTGTATAGTAAAGATCTATACCATTAGAGAATCTACCAAACTCTTCCTGAATTCTTTACAATGTGACACAGATATTCCCCAAACTTAATTGTCCCTCGGGTTACATCATTTGACAAGATTACTCTCTCGAATATTAGCATGGGTGGGAGTTATTCACACATTATAAAAAACAAAGTGATATGGTCTGTACATTTTGGCCTATACAGTTTGTCAGTAATGGAACTTTGTTTCCATTAACTCTTGAGAATTATGAGCTAAAATGGTAGGTCATCAAATCTTTAAAATGCATATTTATCAGGAATAATGTATGTGTGTAGGTTGGCCAGAATAGTAGGAAGTGAAATCAACCAGTTGAATTTTGAAACATTTGAATACCACACACAAATTCTTTCTTTGAAGTTTGTAGTATATCTTGCTTTAAAGTTAAAAATTAATATTGCAAGTTTGTTATAGGGTGAAAAAGAGATTCTCCATATGGATCATTCTATAAACTTTTCACTAGTTGTTCATCATTCATGGCACCATTATGACAAACACATTCTTCTTTTAATGTCCTATTCAAATTCAGTAATAATTGGTGGCGCACGCCTTTAATCCTAGCACTCGGGATGCAGAGGCAGGTGGATCTTTGTGAGTTCAAGGCCAGCCTGGTCTACAGAGGGAGTTCCAGGACAGCTGGGGTTACAGGGAGACACTGTCTCGAAAAGGCCAAAAAAAAAAAAAAAAAAGAATCAAATGCAGTAATAAAATTAATAGTACAAAGTCTTACAAGGGGTTAAAGGTAGTTAGTACACCAGTTAAAGAACATTCACTGTTCTTCCAGAGACCCAAGTATGGTTCCTAAGAACCATGTCAAGTGGCTCACAGCCACCTGTAACTCCAGCTCTAGGGCATCCAACACCATCTTCTGGCTTCCACAGGCATTCACACACATGTACACAGACACAGCCATAAACATAAAAGTAGAAGCTGGGCGTGGTGGCGCATTCCTTTAATCCCAGCACTCTGGAGGCAGAGGCAGGTGGATTTCTGTGAGTTCAAGGCCAGCCTGGTCTACATAGTAAGCTCCAGGCCAGCTGGGACTAAAGGGAGACCCTTTAGTCTCAAAAAGACTATCTATCTATCTATCTATCTATCTATCTATCTATCTATCTATCTATCTGTGTGTGTGTAAACAAAATAAATCTTAATAAATCTTTCTTTAAAAATTTACTAATATCAGGCTGGAGAGATAGTTCAGGAGTTGAGTACTGTCTGCTCTTGCAGAAGACCCAGATTACCTTTACACCACCCACATGGCAGCTAAAAACCATTTGTAACTCCAATTTCCAATTTCAGGGGATCAGACGGCCTCTTCTGACCTCTGCAGGCATTGCACAATATGGGTGCTTTTACATATATGCAAGCAATTCACTCATACATGTAAATTAAAAAAATAATGAAAACCATTTTTAAAAACCTTACTGATAATGATTCTAGCTCTTTTAGCCCTTAAGAAAATGAAAAATAAGCTAAGCATCATGAAGTATTCCTGTATTCCCTGAACTTGAGAGGCAGAAGCAGATGGATTCTAAGTTTGAAGATAAATTAGCCTGAGTTAAATAACATGTTTCAGGCTATCCTTTTTACAAAGTGAGATTCTGTTTCAAAAAATTAAAGTATTCATTGGAATCTATACTAGCTTAAATGGAATTTAAGTTATTGTCTCTGAGTTCCTTAAAGTTGCTCAGTCAAGGAACACCAGTGAAACAGTATGGTAATAGGAAAGAACAAGTCATTAGGAGTACTGGTGTCTGTCGGAAACTTAAATAACTCAGCTAACCTTTCCAGGCTTCAGTATACTCAGTTGTAAAGGAAGACAGCTGTATTCCATTTATAATACTGAATACTGTAAAAATAAAATGATTCTCATACCAACTTTAAAGTGTCTGATAAAGTTCAAAGAGTGATGGCAGAAAATTAGGATGTTGGTGAAGATTCAGGACTAGAGAGGTTGATACCACAGATAGAACATTCTGGTCCCATTTAGTGGAGACAGGAAAATGGGACTGCAGTGTCGTGTTTAAGCAGTAGCAACATTTGATGAAGAGCTCTTGAAAATGACCCATTCTCTAAGACTTGTAATATATTTTGTATTAATGGTGAAATCTGACAAATAAAATACGAGATAATTAATCAGTGCCTGCTCCTTATTCCAAATGAAGAGTGAGCGAACAATAATAGCACTGTGTGGACTAATTACTAAGAATATTAAAGCGGCAAGCATAGCTTGGCTCATAGCCTAACAAAAACCAATCGAGGAATCTAAGGAAAAATATTCCCTCATTGTCTATTTATAATCATTTCACTAAAAGGAAGGAGATAAATAAATGTTTATTGTGATTTGGAAGACAGGGAAAAGTCACAAAATCACCTTGATTCAAAAGTAAATAAAATTTAAATTACAATATAACTTCTTATTTAATGATCTTCCATAAGACACCATCTGTAGGACTGAATATATGCAAATATTTATGATTTCCATGAAATAATAGCCAGCTGACCTGTATAGGGACTCTCATGGGAAAAGTAAAAAGAGCAATTGTTCTATTCTTTAGCTTATATTTTAGGGTTTCTCATTGGGGAGTTCCTTAGACTGTTTAATATTTTACATCACACACTTGTTCAGTTCAACACCTAAGCTCTAAAAGCATAGTTTTGCAAAATATATGGAGAAGTTCTAAACAGGTACTGTATCTGTCAGCTTCTCATCTCTGTGACAAGTACCTGTGACAAGCAGATTATTTCTAAATTTTATTTGCATAGAGGAGACAGCATGAACACATTACTCCACTGTCACAAATTATGCAGTTGAGTTTTCAGCATATGGGGAAATGGCATAGATCACATTCAACCCAATGAATAAGCCTCTTCCTGGAAAAAAAACACCATCTTGATCATTGTTTATTTCCTGCTAATTAAATATATAAGAAATTTTTAAAGACAAAAAGTTTAACTCATGGTATCTGAGGTTTCATGTCATGTTCAGCTGTGTCACTTTGGACTAATTCAAGCGAATTTTGCCAGTGATATAACTCCCTTCCACTAGGCCCCTACACTTAACAGAGCATTGATGAATGACCGACTCTTTTTCACATGGTCATTAGTGGACACTGAAGATTTAAAATTTGAAAAAATAAACACACACATAAAAGGACAAGACTGTTTCCTTGCAGACATGCACTCCCTCTGACTCTGACTCTTACAATATTTCCATGTCCTTTTCCACAATGATTCCTAAGCCTTGGGAGGCAGAGGTTTGAAATAGGTTTGACGTAGAAGTACTCAGGGATAAGTATTCTGTGTCCTCCTGTCCTCTTCACATTGGCCTATTTGGGGTCTCTGTGTTAACAATCTTTTACTGCATTAGGAAACTTCTGATAAGAGTTCAGAGAGGCAGTCATCCTAAGTCTAGAGATTATGTTGAAGATGTATCACTTAGGGTTAAGTGTCTCACAGACACTCATTCTCTGTATTTCACCAGTTCTGGAATTCTGTAATACTCTCCATCTGTTGCAAAAAGAAGGCTGTTCGGTGAGAGTTAAAAGATACACTTTCTGTAAATATAAGGATGCATATTTAGAATAAAGTAAGAAAGTCATTCCTCTAAGAATGTAGCAAAGTAGATCCCTCCGCCTCCCTGGGATCTATAACATGCATATTTGGCTCTGTTTGCAATGCCACATATGAGTTCCTTCCTAATGAATGGGCCCCAATTGGATAGCTGTTTCCCAGACAGCTGGTAATGTATTAAAATGAACTCTTAGCATTGACAGAATAATGCCCAAGTCCCATATTAGTTCAAACTAGACAAAAATCCCAGCATATACATGGAGAAGGAGGAAGAAATTTACCCCCAAATAAGGAACTGTTGGCAATTCCCACCTCCCTGCTGGGAGGTGGAAAGACAGTGTCTTACAAGGATAGGACTCTTAGTGAGACCAGAGGATGGACCCACACTGAAGGACATTTGGAGACATGGTTGGACTCTATGGGTCATATATATATATATATATATATATATATATATATATATAAAATCAGGAAGGTAGGTGGCATTGAGAGGAGGTGCTTATAGGGTAGGGTTTCTAATACCATCAAACTATATTATATGAGAACAAGGGTTGGTGTATGAATATAAGGAAACAGGATTTCAGGCCTCTGGGAACTTGCTTATATGAACTTGCTCTGAGTTTGGTTATTTCTTCTCATCTGCTAGGTTTAGGTTTGGTTTGTGCTTGCCAGCAGTTCCCAGGAACATTCTTCTACATTGCTTTATGAATTCTTCCTGTAACAATCTCCTAGAGAAATACTGTGTCACATTCCTTTCTTGGGTTCCTCTTATACTTAGTCTTTTCACCTTATCTGTATATTATTGACCATCTGAGCATAACTGCTTAGCTGCTTTTGTCTTTTTTGGTGTAAAAATTCTCTGTATGATATAAATATTCAAATATTGTCAAATTTAATGCAATAAAATCTCTTCTCTGAACTTTTCAAATACACTGACTTGTGTGGGAAATAAAATTCCTCCTCTTCACTATAGTCAAATTATATCTCTGAAGAAATTTTTCTATACTGTAACTAAGCCAAACCATATCATTAAAAAAAAAATAAGCCTGGTGTGGTGGCACACACCTTTAATCCTAGCACTTGGGAAGCAGAGGCAGGTGGATCTCTGTGAGTTCAAGGCCAGCCCAGTCTACAGAGTGAGTTCCAGGCCAGCTGGGACTAAAAAAGGAGACCCTGTTTCAAAAATACCGGAAAAATACTATTTATTAGTGTTTAATGTGCATGAGTTTTTGCCTGCATATATGTAAGTCTTGTGTGCAGTGTCCATGGAAGCCAGAAGATGGGGACAGATCTCCTGGAACTGGAGCAAAAAATGGTTGCTAGCCACTAAGTTAGTGCTTGGAATCAAATCCAGGTCAACTGACAGAATTGTCAAAAGTGCTTTTGACAGATGAACCATCTCTCCAGGACCAAAGTGCATTTTTAATATGTTCTGAAGCATCTGGTTTAGAGTCATTAGATTTTCTGTGCATTATTCTGATAATTGTTAACTTTATTTCATTGTGTTATACTTCTCAGTAGTTTTCTCATGCCAATTTCTTCTATTCTCTTATTGTAATAACATACATTCATTTTCCCTTCTAAACTATCCCCTTTTATCCCTACCTATACTTCTTTCTGCTCCAGTTAATAACTTTAATTTTTTAAATTTTATTTATTTTTCTATGTGTATGAATATACTATCTGCATGTAAGTTGGTGGAACCATGTCATGCGATGCCTGTTATGGAGGTCCGAAGAGGGTGTCGGATTCCCCTGGAACTGGAGTTAAAGACGGTTCTCAGCTGCCATGTGGGTGCTGGGATTGAACCCGGGTCCTTGAACTCTGGACCATCTCTCCAGCCCCAACTTTAATTTTTTTTGAGTCATGTGTTTATTCTTCTTTAGTTTTTTCTTTTTCTATTGTTATTAAACTTTTTCCACACATCATCCATCACTCCTCAATAGAATTTAGAGTCACTTCCCTTTCACGCTCCCCCACCCCATCTGAGTTCCTGCACTCTGCCATACATGTCTTGCATCTTTTTTGGAGTCTTTCCAGAGATTTTTTCCCAGTTCTTTTGTTGTTGTTCTCTCTAACTTGTATTGCTTCAATATATATGCATTTATACACACACACACACACACACACACACACACACACATCACCTGAATTGAAGGATTTTTTTTTTGCTAGAAGATTTTATGTTTTCCTTAAGGAAGTGTTTGAAGGTTTCTCCTTGGCAAGCCCAAACAACCATCAATCTTGCCCTTATGCTCCACACTGGGGTCTTTCCCTCCCATGGTCCCCCAAATTAAGACCAGTAAGCATGTGTCCTGTCTTGATCCCCCTGTACTGGCCTCCATGATACAGCCCGGGTAGATGCACTTGCTGGTAATAATTGAAGACAGGGCAAACAACAGTGCTCTCTCTTTTTTCTTTTTGTCTTTTTACTAAGATCTCAAGTTTTATATCTGAAGTACAATTTCTCAGGCCTTACTGATTATTTATTGCTGTTTTTACTATCCTTTTGGATGCTTAAGGCCACACAGTTAGCCCAAATTATCCAAGGTTTTTGTTTTCTTAAAGTCAGTTGAGGATCTGGTCCTCAGGGGTCTCTCAGGGATTTTTTGTGGGGGGATGAGAGGATGGGAGGATGGGGGGAGCCCCTGGATCCTTTTAGCTTTTCATTTATCGGTTCCATCCACTCAAGGACAAAATCAGGTCTTGCTAGACGAGACTTCCCTTTTTGAAGCATGAGCAGACTTTCCTCTTTATAGACTAGACACTGGCTGAAGTCCCATTAGTGGATCTCCTTTTGTTGTTAATATATAACTATTTTAAGCAGAAAAGTTTTCCTTTAAAATATATCCCTAGGCTAGACATGGTGGCCAATACCTTTAATCCCAGAACTCAAGAAGCAGAGGCAGGCAGATTTCGGAGAAACAGAGTCCAGCTTGGGCTACATAGCAAGTTCCAAGCCAGCTGGGTCTACAAGAGACTCTGTCTCAGGAAATAAAAAATATTTAAAAAGTCTTTATATAAGTTATCACTGTTTTCTCTGTAGGATAAGAACAGTCACAAACCTGTGAACCAGGAGGACAAACAAAATTGAGTTTGCCTCTGGCCTGAGGATACACTAATTTTAGCAGCTAGTGGGTTCAACTTCCAATTGTGACTTGCACCACAACTTGTATCTGTAAGAATTGTACAAACTCTGAACTGTTACCAAGAATATTGAACATTCACCACAGAGTTAGTGGAGGCCTGGTGCCTGGGAGAAGTCGCTGAATATATAAGTTTTGAAAAATCTTGCAAAGTTTAAATGGGGTTTTTGTTAGGTAAAGAGATTTGACAGAACATTAAATGTTTTCAGAATAATCTTTTTCTATATGGAGTTTTCTGCCTCTAACCATGAATATAAGTGTGACTAGGTTGAGCTTTTGCCATAGTGCATTCACTTTCTTGACTGAATGGAGGACTGGCTCCATGGAGGATGTATTCATTGATTTTGTGATTCATGCTACACCAAGTGCTTTCTACTAAATAATGATACAAGTTGTCTTGGATATTCTTGTAGAAACTGTGAAATACCTGGTGCTTACTCCGATTTTAGATCCAGGGAGACTGTAGTGTAGTCAGGGGAATTCAGAATGCCATAGGTTATATTGTGAAGCCATTCATTGCTCCACAGTCATTCCGCCTTCACTCTAAGCCTCACTTTAGTGCTAAAGAATGTTAATTGTGCTGGGGCATGGTGGCACCTTTAATCCTTGCATTCAGGAGGCAGAGGCAGGCAGATCTTTGTGAGTTCAAGGCCATCCTGGTCGACAGAGTGAGTTCCAGGACAGCTGGGGCTACAGGGAGACCCTGTCTCAAAAAGACAAACAAGAAAAAAAAGGTAATTGTCTGAGTAATCTTTCTTTAAGACTCAGAATGTACCCCATCAGTACTATGTTACATAGCTTTTGCTGTGCAATCAACTACTGGAAGTAATAATGAGTTTAAAAAGAAAGTATAGGTCATGATCCAGGAAGCTAATGACGATTATAGTGTTTGGAGAGAAGGGGAAAGGAGTCAGGTACCTAGCTGATGACCTCAACCTACTCATAATCTTCCTGAGCATGTTCGTATTAAGCACCATTTACCTCCCCAGAAAATCTCCCCTTCATTGCCATTGAACCAGAAAAGCTACTTAAGGCTCAGATTTTGCCTTCAGTAAATTTGATTCTTTTCATTAACTGTCACCTACATCTCTGCTTGCTTCAAGAAGCATGCCATATAGACATTGGAATGCAGTAACAAAAATTACATAACTAAAGTCCAATGTGTGATAAAGAAATATGTGGTAAAATATAATGAGAATATGTAGGTGGTGGGCATATGGATGTTGGTAACTCCTCTGTTTCATGAAATGTTGGAACAAAATTGCATATCTAATAATTAAGAGACTAAGGATCACTACTATCCATGGCTACATCAGAAAACTGCACAGCTATATTGATGCAGAGGGGCATTAGGGCAGTATCAGCACCACACAACTTCTGCTCTGTTAAGGAACGAACACATATTTGGGGAACAGAAGCAGGCAGCTTCATATCCCAGTGATTTCCCCTTTTATCCGCTCTAGTCTTGATTACTAATGAAAACCCCAAGCTTACACTATTTTTAACATCAACTCTAAGAGCATTTCTAAATTACTATAATATGTGTAATTATGCCTAACTACCATAAAAAGAATAAGTTTAGCATAAAAATTGATGCTGAGAAATAGCTCCTTAGTCCAATAGTATTTTCCAAGCAGTACCTATCAAGATGAATCAACAATACTGATTTTCCTGGACGACTTGAGGATTTCTTTACATGTTGAAAAGCTTTCGAAGTTAAACCTCTCAGGGAACAAAGGCCCACTCTTAGTTATGGGAATCAAAAAACTGTGGGAATAAAAAATGGTATCAGGGTCAAGAAATGCCAGAACTAAAAAAAGAAAAAGAGGGAGTTATATAATCTGGGCTCCGTTTTAAAGATTGGTTTGTGGACAATAAGACCTCAATAAGCTGCTAGAGGTTAATAACCACTGAGGAAAGCTCTGAAGACAGTAGGTAGCCAAGACTAGGGATACTAATAGCCTTAGTCTATGCTCTTCAGCCTTGGTCCATCCCTCTGCCTCATATGCCCATGAGGAAAACCATTATAGATATGGCCACTGAATCATGCAGTAATCATGCAATAAATAAGAGAATCTAGACACATCATGTTCATCAATATATCCAACAACTATCTTATACTTGATGGTCATCTGAGATACAGGCCTGTCAAAATGGTTTTATAGTTTTCTGTAATTTCAGTGCAAAACAATAATGTGTTCTGAGTAAGTAAACTGACTTAGTTACTATGTAAACAAATCATTGTTATCAGTATGATATATGCTTTTAAACTGAAGAAGGAAGGTTTTTTCAAAGGAAAATATGGACATAGTATAAGATTCTCTTTCATTGTTACTGAGTACCTTTTAGTTTGTTTTAATGTTTGCCTAAGATTGGCAGAGTGTTAAAACTCAGCTTGACTTAACTTTATAAATTTCTTCTTGAATATCAGCTCTGATTGAATTTGCATTGGGTTACTTTTTTTTTTTTTCTTTTTTTTTTTTTTTTTTTTTTNTCCATTCCTCCCTTCCTTCCTTCCTTCCTCCCTTCCTTCCTTCCTTCCTGCCTTTGCAGAAGTAGGGACTGAACCCAAGCCCTGCTCCTACTAGGCAAGGACTCTACCACTTGAACAGTGTCTCCAATCTTTTTCTTTTCTTTTTTTATTTTTATTTTATTTATTTATTTTTTTTTTGTCTTTTCGAGACAGGGTCTCCCTGTAGTCCCAGCTGTCCTGGAACTCACTCTGTAGACCAGGCTGGCCTTGAACTCACAGAGATCCGCCTGCCTCTGCCTCCCAAGTGCTAGGATTAAAGGCGTGCGCCACCACGCCCGGCTAAGTTACTTATTTTTAAAAGTCGTTCTGTTTAAATATTGTTTTCTGCACCTTTGACACGTTAGCATTCCCCCAGCCTTACGCTATTTAACAACACCAGGTTATAGCTCTTAGAGACCTGGAAAACCTCCCAAGAGCTATCCTTCTTGCAGACAAGGAGTCTCCTCATTTCCCAGGTCCTTTGGAAACATTTCATCCTCACTTCATCAGCACCAATTAGCAAACACAGATGTCCTGATCATATTGGCAAATACCCTCCCCCTTCTGTCCTCCATTACTTCTGCATTAACTCGCTCCAGGGCTTAAAAAGAACCCCAATGCTTTGTTTCAGCAAAGTTAAATTTAATCTCTGCCCTTCATTACAGCAATAATATTTTCTGTTTAACTTGTCTGATAGAATTTTTCCTTGACACACGAGGCATAGAACTTAAACTTGAAGGAACTCCACAATATCTGCCAATAATTTAATAAATTTATGGGTAAAATGAACCTCCATTTTCTAAATATGTGTGCACTTTTCCCTTACAGTTTGAATTCAAACCATTCAATTTAATTCTACATGGCACATTCAAGCAAGCCTTAAAATGGTAGTATAAAAATGAGAGAGTTTCAAATCTATATAAAAAAATATAAGTAATATATGTTCTCAGGATTCATGTTCTGATTATAGCAAAAGATTCAGGGAGCATATTGGATCTATAAGAAAGAAAATTTAACCCTATCAGGTTCTGTTTCTTTAGAGTCACCACTTTGGTCATCCAGTCTTTCTTTAGAAGCAACTCAATGCCTGTCCTCTATATACCTGAAGCAGTATTTCAGTACAAAACTAGGGGAGATTTTTCTAACTGTCCATATGTTACATGCTACATAGTCATCTATATTTTTAATTATGTATCACTACTAATCCAGTTACTTTGATTTTTTATTGATTAAGGAAAATGATGGTTTTGTTTTATAAAATGATTGAACCAGAATAGAGAAATAAATATATCACTAAAACAGGTGCATATCTCCAACTTATGCAAAAGAGTTTAGTTTTCTAAATTCTCTTGTTTCTCTCCTTTTTTTGGTTAGCAATAAGGAGAGATACAAGCTACTTAAATTCAAGCTGAATATTTGTCTGCAGTATGAATGCAATACAGTACATAGTGCTGGTGGGTGCCTCCTGAGAATTTTCAAATAAAACAAGTTTCTTTTTGTGTTCCTTCTTGGGTTGTCTTAGGATAAAACTTCTAATAAAAAATGTTTCAATATATGTTTCTAGACTCAAGTGAGACAAAATAAATTTTTAGTGATGAAGGAAATATTCACTTGGAATCATCTTTATTAGATTCCTTAAGCTGTGGTTTATCTTACTATAGGGTTTAGAGTTATTTTAATTTCAAATTATTCTATTGTCTCTACTACATCAGCCAAAGTAAGTTCACTAACCTTCAACTGCTTTAATACATCAATCAAATATGCTTTCCATGTTTATTTTGAGTCTTCTTTTTAATCAAAGGAATACAACATATTCTATCAGAGTACAAATATTGCCTTATCATGCACTTTGAATTAAATTTATAATGATACACCCAAATCTATCCTGGGGGACTCTCAGTTCCTGCTTCCACAGATGTTCTTATGGCTTCTTAGGCAAGTGTGGATGTGGGGAGTTGGCAAAGCCAGAGTTGTAATGGCATGCTGCTGACTTCAGAATGCAGTGCAGATGATGAAAATGGGAAATTAATGCCTTTAAATTCAGCAGCTTCACTTATAATTGAATTGCGCTGTTTTCCAGGTAAATGTTCTTGCTTTAGGATCCTAGGGAGTTGGTATATAATGACCATCGCTGTCTCTTGAAAATGACAGCTCATTAGGATGACTTTCTTTTGGCAGTCTTACCTTAGAAGGAGTTTCCTCATGTCATAAAGTAGATTAACCAAACAAGAGTTTTAGGATTGGTTGTGCCCATGTAAAATATTAATAAAATGAACAAGCCCCACTGAAATGTGTTGTTTAGAAGAAGACATAGGATATGGTATATAAGAAACACATAGGAAGAATAGAATTTATTTTTTAAACAATTTTTTAAATTTTATTTATTTATTTTGTATGTGTATGAATGTACTGTGTGTATGTAGGTTTGTGTACCCATGTCGTGCAATGCCACGGAGGTCAGAAGGGGGCGATGGATTCCCCTGGAACTGGAGTTAAAGACGGTTCTCAGCTGCCATGTGGGTGCTGGGGATCGAACCCAGGTCCTCTGCAAGAGCAGTCAGCACTCTTAACCGCTAGGCCATCTCTCCAGCCCCAGGAAGAATAGACTTTATAAAGAAGTAGCAGCACAGAGCACCCAGGCACTTAACAGACATGTAAATTGGCATTGACCAGCAAAGCCTGAATGAGACTTAAGGTTTAGGGTATGTTCAGATTTGTGGTCAAAACTGTGATTAAACACTTATCTTTCTGTTATGATACACACAATTGTTAGACCATATCTTGAAATTTGTTTTAACTTTATGATCTATAGTGGTATTTCTAATTACTTTTACACTGCTAAAGGATAAGCAATAAATGTGAATGTTTTAAAAATACCAATTACTGCATATTATACTAATCGTCAGGATATATAAAGAAGAAAGGGGAACAGTATCATACCTTCAACACAAAATTTTATAGCTTTCTATCTATCTCTCTAAAAAGGAAGTTTTAGAATATATCAACATGCTTTTTGTGCTTAAGATACAGAAATATTGTATATTTATCTTTTAAGCATATACACACAGTTACAGACACACCCAGAGACATATAAACATACACACAGAGATACATACTTTTAATTTACTTATTTTTATTTTGAATTTTTATTTGTGTAGTTTTATGTATGAATGTTTTGCCTCGAGGTGTGTAAATGTATCCATTGTGTAATAACTGAAGAGACTAGAAGTGGGAGTCATTCTCCTAAAATGGAACTATAGACAGTTATCAGCTGTCAAATGGATGCTGGGAACTAAACCTATATCCTTTACATGAGCATCCACTACTCATAGCCACTGAGCCATCTCTCCAGCCAAAAATGCATATGTTCAAGAATAAAAGTGAATAATCTTTATTCACAATTGGTATGAAAAGACTTTAATCTGGTTCATAATTTTATAATTTTGTCTATAATTTTATAAAATAATTAAAATTTTATTTTCAAATTGTCATTTAGTACTGATATGCCCTTCTATGATACAGAAAGTTTTGATCATTGAAATCTACTAACTAAATATATATATATATATCTAATATATATATATATATATATATAATGTGGGTGTGTGTACATATATTTAAGTTAATTTCAAATAGGTGCCTTTTAAAACTTTAGGGGCCACAATATTTTATGATATTTCATGATTTTAAGGTGAAAATTTAATAATAAAATGAAATAGATCACAAATGCCTTGTCAAATTCCAGTCCCTTATTGATGCTTAAAGAGTCTTGAAAAAATGCTCTATATAACCTGATGTCTTCTGTGAACTGCTATATTTATTGTTATTCTGGGCCACAAAATCTCCAACATCTAAACTTACAGTTCTAATTACTTGCTTCATTCCATGTCTGTTCTCTCCACACAACTAAACAAACATCCTGCTATAAAGATCACTGTGATGGACTCTCTCCTTCCATTTCAACCATCTCATTGCAATACAGATCCCAGTAGACAGAGTGGCATTTTTAGATAAACCTTACATCTATTTAATAATAGCTTTATGATCATGAAGAAATCTGTTAATAAACTTTTTCTGGGAACTAAATTATGAAAAATTAACACTTGTTTTTATAATGTGCTTCACTCAAGATATATAAATTCTCAGGGCTAGAGAGTTGGCTCAGCACTTAAGAGCTCCAGATGCTCTTGCAGAGGACCCAGGGAGATTCTCTGCACCCACATGGTGGTTAAGAACTATCTAACACTCCAGTTCCAGGGGATGTGATGCCCTATTTGATCTCCATCAGCATTGCATAAGGGTGCATTTATGTACATGCAGGAAATACACACATATACATACAATAAAATAAAAACAATAAAGGTTAACTACGTGTGTGTGTGTTGTTACTTATTATTAGTAATTGTTATTAATGGTTGTAGTTATTGTTATTGAATATAATTATTAATAATTGGTAAAAATTCAGTCTAATGATAAATTGTTCATTGTTGATTATTGTTATTGACAATTATTATTCATAATTATTGATTGTTGTGACTAATAATGGTTGATGATAATTATTGATAATTAATAATTAATTGACAATGGTTATAATTGTTGTGATTATGGATAATTATTATTCTTCTTCCAAAGTCCTTAATAAGACAAGATGGATTGTTCCAAGACTACTTGCAAAGTTCATGATGTCATCTTTTTGTTGTTGTTGTTGTTGTTCTCTTCAAGACAACATCTCCCTGTAACCCCAGCTGGTCTGTCTACTACAAAAAACTTTGGCCTATCTACTTTTGGAAATCCTCAATCTTCAGATTTGTAAATAGCAGAGGGACAATTAAGCTTAGCAGAGGGACAGTTTAGGCATAGTTAACCAGAAGGGACAGGATAGGGAAAGAATAAGAGTAAACTTTAGAGATAGTTCATTAAAAGCAAATGGTTGGAAATGGGCCTAAGAGGTGGCATATGGATCTCAACTGTTTCATGCATTACTAGGATATTTATTCTAATTATGTAAAGATAACTCTATAACAAATTATAAAAATTTCATGTTTTTCATTGAACAACAAACAATATGGCTTTCTTCTCTCACAGGTCAACCTAACAAATCTTTCTTATTTACGTATGTGTGTATGTATGTATGTGTGTGCACACATGTGTATGGATGTGTGTACCTGTGTTCTAAGTATATTTTAATGTTAACAGCCATGATACAAGTAAAAACATTGCCTCTGAGTTGGAACGTGGCCCTTCCTTCTCAAGATGCAAATTTATATTAAACAGCCAAAATATAATTCAATTTCAACAAAGGTTATGGGTTATCTATTAAAAATTTTAAAATAATGGATCTACACTGCCACATACTGGTTACACTCTTTCAACATCTAAAACAAAAATGAAACCAGGTTTTCATTGTATTAAAGTGTTAATATTTTTGGATATTTGGGAATAAAAAATAAAAGGTATAAAAATTTAAAAATTTTTAAAAATAAAAAAATTAAATTCCAATTAACATCATTGCGGAATTCCTGGAAGCCATTTTTAATTTTTTTGTGCACATATAGGCTAAGCCTGCATTTTGTTCAGATGACCAGTGAGTAGCTGGTGTTGAGGCCTGCATTTCATTTGGGTGACCAGTTGGTTTGGAAAAAGGCTCCCTTTTGCGGACCACCAACCTGGAAAGCTGATGTGAAATTCCTGTCCTGGACTTGGGCAGGTGGAAAGTCATGGCCAAGAGTGGGAAACGTGTCTCATTGTCCCAGGCTAAGGACTCGAGTAGGAAGTTACCTCTCCAGTCAGGTCACAGAAGTGACCAACTGACCTCTACAGAATGAGGCCAGTTCCCCACGATGTCCACAAAGTGGGCACTGTGTGTCCCCCTCCCCTTAGCAGAACTGCAATGTACCTGTTCATGACAAAGGAAGCTTCCTAAAAGCTCCCACAAAAACAAAAACAAAAACAAAAACAAAAAACAACAACAAAAAAATCAAGATGGTGATGTTGGTAACAAGTTCTCATGGGGCATATCTAGCCAGTCTTTAATTAACTGATGGGCATAAGAAGTGTAAAAAAAAAATTATTAAGAGCTAGATATCGTAAAATCTTTAAAGCAGGTTTCCGTGCCAGGCCTGGAGAAGGCCAAGAGCTTGGAGGAAGATCGTTATTAAAATCCACTTTGTTTAAAATGGTAATACATTTGAACTAATTGGGAATCTAAAATGTTAATTGTTTTATTTATAATCTGTATTGAATTTCCAACAATATCTTTGGGGTTAAGGTACACAAATGGTCTCTATATTTTTCTGTGTTATACAGTATCATCTTGTAGCATTTTTCCTTTACTTGTAGGATAATTTAAAGAAATTAAATTTAAGTTCACTTCCCAATAAGTAACATATAGTCAATGATAAAAAATTGGGGTGAATTTGATGAAAACTTACACATTGGTTCCTGTTTATGCATATGTGCAATACAACTTATGCATCTATAGGTCAAAACATAAAAATTTAAACAAAGGGAAGTGGTATAATATTCCTTCTGTATTCCAAACCTTTTGATAAATTTTCAATTTTGAGGTCTTGAAACTAACAATGGGAGGAGATTTGTATGTTCCCACAGGTAAAAACACCAATCTAAATGCCTGAAAATGTACAAATTTTGGCTGTGCAGGATGGATTGGGAAATGCCAGCACAGAGGCTGGCCCATCTGAACATTAAAGAAAGCCGAACCTCAGACTGCCTGCATCACAGACACTGAGCATCTCTCTGAATTCTATTGGGGTTAACTGTTTATAATGGGCCCTAATGAAGTTTACCTTCCAGATGCTGAGAAACCTTGCTACCTCTCCTCTTTATAGGAAAAAGAAAAACATGATGGTAATTGGAGCATTCCCTAACTGTAAATTAGAGCCAACTGTTATAGTGATGATTTCTTATAAAACAGGTATAAGTACCTTCTTTAATTGACTGATAGACATAGGAACTATGAAAGCATAATTCTCTATTTAGAGCCAAATATAATAGTATCTTATAAAACAGGTATAAGTACCTTCTTTAATTGACTGATAGACATAGGAACTATGAAAGCATAATTCTCTATTTAGAGCCAAATATAATAGTAAAGTCTTTATAAGCTTGTAATTAAGCAAAATATATTAATACAGGAGAGCTCTGATGTCAGCAATGGATTATTCTGCCAAGGAGATGTTGGCTAGGGGCTGCAAGCCCCCCAAATTATAAAGGCTTTTGCCTATAAAAATGGGGTATCTGCAAGGAGAAAGACAGTAAGTCCCTGTTGTCGAAGACCTGGTGTAAGCATGAAAAAATGTTTTGAGACATCACTTGCTAATGTACAGTTGGCCTCTGAAATGCCAGGGAGCATTACCAAAGGCCACTAAAGCAATACAGCAAAATATTGGTCTCCTTGAATCAAGCAAGACTCCTCTGTCAGTATCAGCTACACCTCAACTGCCTGGAGATACTGTGCAACAGTGGTAGCTTTGTGTCTATATATATCCCAAATCTAATTGGCTATTAGCTCTCTCTCCTTGGAGGAATAATTCAAGGCTGATGCCACAAGCTTATGTCCTCTAGTGGTTAGGAGATGTTACAAGCCACAGTAAGAATTTGTCATCTTTTATAGAGAAACCACAGATTGTGGATTAGCATACCATCTAAACATCTGTGTCTATGCTCACAGCTTAGCTTGCCATAATAATATTGTTTAAATGCCTGTACATCTAATTGCTTGTGCTTTGTTAGTAGGATTAAAAAGGTACCCCTGGATAAGCTGTCAACCCATAAAGGGAAACAACCTGAACAGACTAGAGTCCAAAATGACATCTCCAGAGAAAATAGACTGCTTTGCTTCTCACCCACTTATGTCCCTTTCCCAAAGCCTAGGGAACAACTTGCAGAAGAGGAGGCATGGTAGAATGTAAGGGCTGCAGACAGATTGCGGTGAATCGTGAGACTACAGCAATATAAACTGGACTCTTATTTGATCAACATGCTTGTGCATACAAGCTTCTCCAATTGGACTATGGGAACCTTGGTTTGTTCAAAATATGGACGTAGATACTTGCTAATTGGTTTTACATGAATGTTGCTTACATTCATTGCTTATGCTTGACAATCAGCTTACTTCATGGTTGGGATTTTTGGATATTAATTGGCCTTAGTGTGAAAATAAAGTTTCAGGTCTGACCTGCCCCCCACAGCCTAGCACTCAAAACAAGCTTGAGCAGCTGGCTATTCAAAACTCAGGTTCCTTTGGGTTGTTAGCCTCACCCATGTGCTCCCCTGCCTCTCAGAAAAACTAAAAAAAAATAAAATTAAAAGGGTGAGATGTGGGAAAACTTAGTTAAGATGGGTAGCATTCCTAAGCCATTGGTACCTTCTTGGCCACACCAATGGAGTGGAGTGTAGTGATGAATAGATTTATCATTCCTAAGGATTGAGTCATGATGGATATTTAAGCAGACATGTTGGAATAAAATCTCTCTCTGCATTTGAACCTCAACCTGCGTACACGTGGTGTGCTTTCCTGTGCGTATTTTCCACATGGGTTGTCCCAGGATTAAGTGGGCACCACCACAAATCTCAGCAGCATCACCACAATTGGGTCAGGTGGTAAGCTCATTTGGAGTCTTTTAAGGGTTCTCCACACTGTTTTCCATAATGGTTGTACAAGTTAACAATTCCACCAGCAGTGGATGAGTATTCCCCTTTCCCCACAACCTCTCCAGCATTTGGTATCTTTTTGTTTTCTTGATCTTAGCCAGTCTTAAGAGAATGAGATTATATCTGAGAGTGGTTTTAGTTTGCATTTCCTTAATTATTAATGATGTTGATCACTTTTTAAGATGTTTCTCAGCCATCTTTAATTCCTTCACTCCATCTTTTGTGTAGGTCATTTGTTTTCTTACTTCTTTGTTTTTGGAGTAGCCTATATGTTCTGGACATTAATGCTCTGTCAGATATATCACTGGTGAAAATTTCCTCCCACTCTATGGGTTTTCTCTTCACTTCCTTGATTTTCTTTTGCAGTATAGAAGCTTTTGAGTTTGATGAGGTCCCACTTGTGAGATGTTTACCTTATTTCCTGCACAGCTGCTGTCTGATTTAGAAAGTCTTTTCCTACACCTATGTCTTGTAGGTTGTTGCCAACTTTTTCTTCTATCACCTTCAGATTTTCAGGTTTCACGTTGAGATATTTGATTCACTTGGAGTTTATCTTTGTACAAGGTGAGAGGTAGGGGTTTACTTTTGTTCTACAAATGGTGATCCAGTTTTGCCAGCACCATTTGCTCTAGATGGTATCCTTCCTCCATTGGGGTTTTTTGCCCTTTGTCAAATATGGGGTGGCTGAAATTGCATGATCTCAAGTTTGGATCTTCAATTTTGTTCCGTTGGTCAACGGGTCTATTTTTGTGCCAGTACCAGGCTGCCTTTATGACTATGACCCTGTAATATAGCTTGAAGACTGGTAGAGCAATCCCCCCCCCATTGCATTTTTCACTCAAAGTTGCTTTAGCTATTTAAGTTCTTTAATTTTTCCATATGAATTTAAAGATTTTTTTTCAAAGTCTATGAAGAAGCTCATGGGGATTTTGATTGGGATTGTGTTGAATCTGTATATCAATTTGGATAAAAATGGACATTTTTACTATATTAGTTTTTCCAATCCATGAGCATAGGAGGTCTTTCCAACTTTTTGTGTCATTTTCAATCTCCTTCTTTGGGGGTTTAAAATTTTTGTTGTAGCTGTCTTTGTTATCTTTGGTTAGGTTTGTTCCCAGGTATTTTATTATTTTTGAAGCTATTGTGAGTGGGAAGGTTTTCTTATATTCCTTTTCCACTTGTTTATTGTTGGTATAAAGAAAGGCTACTGGGCTGGAGAGATGGCCTAGAAGTTAAGAGTGCTGACTGCTCTTGTAGAGGACCCAGGTTCAATCCCCAGCACCCACATGGTGGCTGAGAGCCTTCTTTAACTCCAGTTCCAGGGAAATCTGACAACCTCTTCTGACCTGCACAGCATTGCATGACACGGGTGAACAAACCTACATGCAGACACTACATTCATGTGGTGGCGCACGCCTTTAATCCTAGCACTCGGGAGGCAGAGGCAGGCGGATCTTTGTGAGTTCAAGGCCAGCCTGGTCTACAGAGTGAGTTCCAGGACAGCTGGGACTACAGGGAGACCCTGTCTCGAAAAGACCAAAAAATAAATAAATAAATAAAATGTACCTGTTTGGATTCTGGAGGCAGCACATTCAGCACTTACATGTGCTGTTCCAGTCCAAGGATAAAGTAATTCAGAAAAATGCTAGCTTCGAGTGGGACCCAGAATAGAAGTTTCTTCAACACATCTAGGCTTCTTGGCCATTTGGGCCACATGACTAGATATGAGTTGACACAGTAGACTGGTTGGTAGTTGAGATGTCAGTGGTAGATAAAAATGTTGTTTGGCACTTTTCACAGGCTTTTATAGGTGAATCACAATGGAAGCCCTTAAAATTTTGCAATAAGGCCATGTTGTCATCTGCAGGCAACTATTTTCCCATTGAGAGACAGTTCTTGGTCTGATATTAGGCCTTGGTGGACTATGTTTGATATGGCCACCAAGGTGCCATATGGACTGAGCTGCCCAACATGAGCAGAGTGTCATCTGACCTACCAAGTCATAAAGATGGCCATACACAGCCTCAATCCATTATCAAATGGAAAGTGTGTATATGTCCAGGTAAGTCCTGAGGACACCATGACTCACTATTACAGGGCCTTCTTTCCCCAAGCATGTGCCCTATGATCAGTTGAGAGAGGAAAAGAAGAGTAGGACCTGGTTTACAGACAAGTCTGCATACCATGCAGATACCACCTAGAAATAGACAGCAGTAGCAACATAGCCCCTTTCTGGAACAACTCTGAAGGACAGTGATAAAAAAATCTTCACAGTGGGTAGATCCTTGGGAAATGCACATAGTTGTGCATTTTATATCAAAGGATAAATGGCAAGATATATGATACTTTTACTAATTCATTTTCTGATTCATCCAGGACTTGGAAGGAACATGACTAGAAAATTGGGGCAAAAGATATTTGGGGAAGGATCATGTGAACAGATCTCTCAAAATGGGACAAAGGATGTGAAGAGACTTGCGTCTTATATAAATTCTCATGAGGACAGGTTCAAAATTAAATCCTATTTTGCAACCCAGAACTCATTGTTCAGTATGAGTNGTTTGAATTCAAACCATTCAATTTAATTCTACATGGCACATTCAAGCAAGCCTTAAAATGGTAGTATAAAAATGAGAGAGTTTCAAATCTATATAAAAAAATATAAGTAATATATGTTCTCAGGATTCATGTTCTGATTATAGCAAAAGATTCAGGGAGCATATTGGATCTATAAGAAAGAAAATTTAACCCTATCAGGTTCTGTTTCTTTAGAGTCACCACTTTGGTCATCCAGTCTTTCTTTAGAAGCAACTCAATGCCTGTCCTCTATATACCTGAAGCAGTATTTCAGTACAAAACTAGGGGAGATTTTTCTAACTGTCCATATGTTACATGCTACATAGTCATCTATTATTTTTATATGTATCACTGTACTTCCAGTTACTTTGATTTTTTATTGATTAAGGAAAATGATGGTTTTGTTTTATAAAATGATTGAACCAGAATAGAGAAATAAATATATCACTAAAACAGGTGCATATCTCCAACTTATGCAAAAGAGTTTAGTTTTCTAAATTCTCTTGTTTCTCTCCTTTTTTTGGTTAGCAATAAGGAGAGATACAAGCTACTTAAATTCAAGCTGAATATTTGTCTGCAGTATGAATGCAATACAGTACATAGTGCTGGTGGGTGCCTCCTGAGAATTTTCAAATAAAACAAGTTTCTTTTTGTGTTCCTTCTTGGGTTGTCTTAGGATAAAACTTCTAATAAAAAATGTTTCAAATATGTGTCTAGACTCAAGTGAGACAAAATAAAATTGTTAGTGATGAAGGAAATATTCACTTGGAATCATCTTTATTAGATTCCTTAAGCTGTGGTTTATCTTACTATAGGGTTTAGAGTTATTTTAATTTCAAATTATTCTATTGTCTCTACTACATCAGCCAAAGTAAGTTCACTAACCTTCAACTGCTTTAATACATCAATCAAATATGCTTTCCATGTTTATTTTGAGGTCTTCTTTTTAATCAATAAGGAAATACAAACATATTCTATCAGAGTACAAATATGCCTTATCTTGCACTTTGAATTAAATTTTATAATATACACCCAAATCTATCCTGGGGGACTCTCAGTTCCTGCTTCCACAGATGTTCTTATGGCTTCTTAGGCAAGTGTGGATGTGGGGAGTTGGCAAAGCCAGAGTTGTAATGGCATGCTGCTGACTTCAGAATGCAGTGCAGATGATGAAAATGGGAAATTAATGCCTTTAAATTCAGCAGCTTCACTTATAATTGAATTGCGCTGTTTTCCAGGTAAATGTTCTTGCTTTAGGATCCTAGGGAGTTGGTATATAATGACCATCGCTGTCTCTTGAAAATGACAGCTCATTAGGATGACTTTCTTTTGGCAGTCTTACCTTAGAAGGAGTTTCCTCATGTCATAAAGTAGATTAACCAAACAAGAGTTTTAGGATTGGTTGTGCCCATGTAAAATATTAATAAAAATAACAAAGCCCCACTGAAAGTGGTGTTTTAGAAGAGAAGAAAGAAATAAAAGGATAAAATGAATAGAAGAAAAGACACAAGAGAAAAAAATTAAAAAAAAAAAAAAAAAAAAAAAATATTTTTTTTAAACAATTTTTAAATTTTATTATTTATTTGCTATTGTATGAACATGTACTGGGCTATGTATGGTTTGTCTGTACCCATGTCGTGCAATGCCAGGAGGTCAGAAGGGGGCGTGGATTTCCTTTTTTTTTTTTCCCCTGGAACTGGAGTTAAAGACGGTTCTCCAGCATGCCATGTGGGTGCTGGGGATCGGAACCAGGTCCTCTGCAAGAAGCAGTCAGCACTCTTAACCGCTAGGCCATCTCTCAGCCACCAGGAAGACTAGACTTTATAAAGAAGTACAGCACAGAGCACCCAGGCCTTAACAGACATGTAAATGGCATGTGACGCAGCAAAAGCCTGGAATGAGAGCTTAAGGTTTTAGGGTATGTTCAGATTTGTGGTCAAAACTGTGATTAAACACTTTATACTTTCTGTTATGAAGACACAATTGTAGACCATATCTTGAAATTTTTTTTTAACTTTATATCTATAGTGGTATTTCTAATTACTTTTACACTGCTAAAGGATAAGCAATAAATGTGAATGTTTTAAAAATACCAATTACTGCATATTATACTAATCGTCAGGATGATATAAGAAGAAAGGGGAACAGTATGCATACCTTCAAACACAAAATTTTATAGCTTTTATTTCTATCTTTAAAAAGGAAATTGTTTTAGAATATATCAACATGCTTTTTGTGCTTAAGATACAGAAATATTGTATATTTATCTTTTAAGCATATACACACAGTTACAGACACACCCAGAGACATATAAACTACACAAGAGATACCATACTTTTAATTACTTTATTTTAGTTTTTGAATTTTTTTATTTGTGTTAGTTATATTTAGTATGAATGTTGCCTCGGGTGTGTAAATGTATCCATTGTGTTAATAATGAAGAGACTCAGAAGTGGGAGTCTTCTCCTTAAAATGGAACTATAGACAGTTATCAGCCAATATGGGAGCTGGGAACTACAACCATAATCCTTTACCATGAGCATCCACTACTCAAGCCACTGAGGCCATCGCTCCAGCCAAAAATGCATATGTTCAAGATAAAAGTGAATTACTCTTTTATCCTCAACAATTGGTATTCGAAAACGACTTAATCTGGTTCATAATTTTATTAATTTTGTCTCTCATTTTTATAAATAATTTAACAATTTTATTTCAAATTGTCATTTCTACTGATATGCCCTTCTATGATACAGAAAGTTTTGATCATTGAAATTACAACATATATATATCTTATCTATACGATAATATATATACTATATTATACGGTGGTGTTGTCTGTACCTAATATATTTCAGTTCTATTCAAATAGTGCCTTTAAAACTTAGGGGCCCACAATATTTTATGTATATTTCATGATTTTAAGGTGAAAATTTAATAAATTAAAATGAAAAGTCACAAATGCCTTTCAAATTCCGATTCCTATTTGATGCTTAAAGAGGTCTTGAAAAACTGCTCTATATAACCTGATGTCTTTGTGAACGCTATATTTATTGTTATTCTGGGCCACAAAATCTCCAACATCTAAACTTACAGTTCTAATTACTTGCTTCATTCCATGTCTGTTCTCTCCACACAACTAAACAAACATCCTGCTATAAAGATCACTGTGATGGACTCTCTCCTTCCATTTCAACCATCTCATTGCAATACAGATCCCAGTAACAGAGTGGCAGTTTTAGATAAACCTTACATCTATTTAATATAGCTTTAATGATCATGAAGAAATCGTTAATAACTTTTTCTGGACTAAATTATGACAAATTACACTTGTTTTATCAATTGCTTCACTCAGATATATAAATTCTCAGGGCTAGGAGTTGGCTCAGCAATTAGAGCTCAGATGCTCTTACAAACAGGGAGTCAGTTCCTGCCACCCACAGGGTGGTTAAGAACTATCTAACACTCCATTTCCAGGGATAGTGATGCCCTATTTGATCTCCATCACGCATTGCAATAAGGGTTGCATTTATGTACATCAGGAAATCCAACATCACATACGAAAACTAAAAATAAAAACAATAAGTTCTACGTTTTTGTGTGTGTGTGTTACTTATTATACTAGTAATGTTATTAGTGGTGTAGTTATGTTTGACTATAATAGTAATTAATCCATTGGTAAAAATGTCAGTCTAATGATAATTGTTGCAGGTTGATTATTGTTATTGACACTTATATTCATAATTATTGATTTTTTGACTCTATACTGGTTGATGATGAATATTGATTAATTAAATAGATAATTGAATATGGTTATGATTGTTGTGATTATGGCAGAATTATTATTCTTCTCCAAAGTCCGTATACGAACAAGATGTATTGTTCCAAGACTGACTTGCAAAGTTCATGATGTCACTTTTTGTTGTTGTTGTTTTGTGTTCTCTAAGACAACATCTCCCTGTTAACCCCAGGCTGGTCTGGTCTACTACAAAAAAACTTGGCCTATCTACTTTTGAAATCCTCATCTCAGATTTTTAACATGCAGAGGGACAAGTTAGACTTAGCAGAGGTAGAGCTTAGGCGTATTTACCAGAAGGGAGGGATGGGAAGAAATAAAGTAAACTTTAGAGTAGTTCATTAAAGGCAACTGATGGAAATGGACCTAAGAGGTGGCAATGGATCTCAGCTGTTCATACATTACTAGGATATTTATTCTAATGGTAGATAAGATCCTCATACAAATTATAACAACTTTCTAGTTTTTTTCATTGAACAACAAACAATATGCTTTCTCTCACTCGTCAGTCTCACATAATCTCTTCTATTTAATTGTGGTGTTGTATGTCATGTGTTGTGCACAAGTGTTGTATGGTGTGTGTCACTGTGTTCTACGTTTTTTAATGTTACAGCCATATCCAGTAAATCATTGCCTCTGAGTTGAATCGTGTGCCCTTCTTCTCAGATGCAAATTTATATTAAACAGCCAAAATATAATTCACATTTCATACAAAGGTTATGGGTTTGCTATTAAAATATAAAGTTCAGAGCAATAATGGATCTACACTGCCCACATACTGGTTACACCTCCTTCAACATCTAAAACAAAAATGAAACCAGGTTTTCATTGTATTACAAGTTGTCTAATATTTTTGGATATTTGGGAATTTAAAAAAAAGGTATTAAAATTAAAAATTTTAAAAATAAACAAAATAAATTCAATTACATCATCGCGGTAATTTCCTGGAAGCCATTTTTATTTTTTTGTGCACATATAGGCTAAGCCTGCATTTTGTTAGATGACCAGTGAGTAGCTGGTGTTGAGGCCTGCATTTCATTTGGGTGCACCAGTGTTTGGAAAAAAGGCTCCCTTTTGGGGACCACCAACGTGAGGAGCTGGATGTGGAATTCCTGTCCTGGACTTGGCCAGTGGAAAGTCATGGCCAAGAGGGGAAACGTGCTCATTGTCCCAGGCTAAGGACTCGAGTAGGAAGTTAACCTCTCCAGTTGGATCACAGGAAGTGACCACACTACCTCGTACAGAATGAGGCCAGTTACCCACGATGTCCACAAAGTGGGCACTGTGTGTCCCCTCCCCTAGCAGAACTGCAATGGTCCTGTTCATGACAAAGGAAGTCTTCCTAAAAGCTCCCACAAAAACAAAAACAAAAACAAAAACAAAAACAACAAAAAAAAATCCAGAGATGGTGATGTTGGTAACATTCTCATGGGGCATATCAGCCATCTTAAGTTAACTGAGGGCATAAGAGTTGTAAAAAAAAATTACTTTAAAGAGCTAATATATAAATCATGAAGCCAGGTTTCCGTGCCAGGGCCGGCAGAAGGGCCAGAGCCTTGGAGGAGATTCGTTATTAAAATTCCACTTTGTTTAAAAGGTAAAATTTGAACTAATTGGGAAACAAAATTAATTGTTCTATTATAATTCTGTATTGGAATTTCCAACAATATCTTTGGTTAAGGTACACAAATGTCTCCTAATTTCTGTGTTATACAGTATCATTTGTAGCATTTTTCCTTTACTTGTAGGATAATCTTAAGAAATTAAGTTTAAAGTCACTTCCCAATAAGTAACCTATTAGTCAATGATAAAAATTGGGGTGAATTTGATGAAAACTTACACCATTGGTTCCTTTTTATGGGCATTGTCAATACAACCTTAGTGCATCTATGGTCAAAACATAAAAATTTAAACAAAGGGAAGTGGTGATGAAATATTCCTTCGGTATTCCAAACCATTTGATAAATTTCTTATTTTGAGGTCTTGAAACTAAAATGGGAGGAGATTGGTATGTTCCCACAGGTTAAAACACCACAATCTAAATGCTCTGAAAATGTAACAAATCTTTGGCTGTGCTAGGATATGGTGAAATGCCAGCACAGAGGCTTGGCCCATTGAAACACTAAAAGGAAAGCCGAACCCCCTCAGACTGCGATACAGACACTTAGCATCTCTCTGAATACTATTGGGGTTAACTGTTTATAATGGGCCCTAATAAATGTTACCTTCCAGATGTCGGAAAGAAACCTTCTACCCTCTTCCTCTTTATAGTGAAGAAAAAGAAAAACATGATGGTAATTGGGAGTCATTCCCTAATGTAACGAGAGCCAACTGTATTATGAGGAATTCTATAAACGGTTAATAAGGTATCTTACACGTATTGTTTAATGGTTAACTGATAAAGACATAGAACTTGTGAAAGGATAGTTCTCTTTAGAGCCAAATATAATAGTAATGTCTTTATCCGTTGTTGTAAATATAGCAAAATAACAATACAAGAGGCTCTGATGTCAGCGAGTATGATTATTCGCCAAGGAGATGTTGGCCTAGGGATCCAGCCCTCAAAATTGATAAGGCCTTGCCTATTAAAAAATGGTATATCGGCAAGGAGAAAGGCAGTTGGAAGTCCCTGTTGTTGTGAAGACCAGGTGTAGGCATGAAAAAATTTTGAGAATGTCACTTGCTAATGTCCAGTTGCCTCTGAATGCCAGAGAGTGTTACAACAAGGCCACTAATGCAATAAATGCAAAATATTGGTGCTCTTATGAGTCAAACACAACTCTTCTGTTAGTATCAGTCTACACCTCAACTGCCTGGAGATACGGTGCAACAGTGGCAGCCATCCTCTCTCTCTCGCTCCTCTCCCTCTCCTCTCTCTCCATTATCATATATTATATATAATATTATATATTATACCCAAATCTAATTGGTAGCTCTACTCCTCTCCTTGGAAGGAATAAATTCAAGGCTGATGCCATAGCTTATGTGCTCTAGTGGTTAGGAGATTGTTACAAACCACAGTAAGAATTTTTTATTTGCATCTTTATAGGAAACCACAGATTGTGGATTAAGCATACCATCTAACACACTGTGTCTATCTCCAGCTTAGCTTGTCATAATAATCTGTTTAAATGCCTTACAACTAATTGCTTGTGCTTTGTAGGAGGGATTAAAGAAGGTACCCCTGGATAAGCTGTCAACCCATAAGGGAAACAACCTGAACAGACTAGAGTCCAAATAACAACTCCAGAGACAATAGAATGTTTTCTTCTCACCCACTTTGTCCCCTTTCCAAAGCCTAGGAAACAACTTGCAGAAAGGCGGGCAGTGGTAAATGTAAGTGCTGCGAGATTGGGTTTGAATCGTGGGATTACAGCAATAGAAATGGACTCTTATTCTTGATCAACATGCTTGTGCATACAAGCTTCTCCAACTGGAACATGGGAACCTGGGTTGGTTCAAATATTGGACCGTAGCATACTGCTATTGGTTTTACATGATATTGTTCACATTCATTGCTTTATGCTGAACATCAGCTTCTTCATGGTTGGGATTTTTGGATCTTAATTGGCACTTAGTGTGAAAATAAGTTCAGGGTCTGATCTGCCCCCCACTAGCCCTAGCATCTAAAACAGAGCTTGAGCAGCTGGCTATCAAAACTCAGGTTCCCTTGTGGTTGTTAGCCTCACCCAGGGCTCCCTGCTCGTCTCAGAAAAACTAAAAAAAAATAAATTAAAAGGGTTGAGATGTGGGAAAACTTAGTTTAAGATGGGGTAGCATTCCTTAAGCCAATGGTACCTCATTGGCCACACCATAGAGGTAGGAGTGGTAGTGATGACTATAAGATTTACATTCTCTAAGGATTGAGTCATGATGTATTTTAAGCAGACATGTGGAAATAAATCTCTCTCTGCATTTGAACCTCAACCTGCGTACACGTGGTGTGCTTTCCTGTGCGTCATTTTCCACATGGGTATGTCCCAGGATTAAGTGGGCACCAGCCACAAATCTAAGCGCCATCACCACATTGGTTCAGGTGGTAAGCTCATTGTGGAGTCTTTTAGGGTTCTCCACATGCTTTCCCATATGGTTGTACAAGCTTAACAATTCCACAAGCAGTGGATGATGTATCCCCCTTTCACCACAAACTCTCCAGCATTTGGTATCTTTTGTGTTTTTTGATCTAGGCCAGCTTAAGAGAATGAGATTATATCTGAGGAGTGGTTTTTAGATTTGCATTTCCTTGAATTATTAATGATGTTGAACACTTTTAGATGTTGTCTCAGCCATCTTTAATTCCTTCACTCCATCTTTTGTGTAGGTCATTTTTTTCTTACTTCTTTGTTTTTGGAGTCCTATGTGTTCTGGAATTAACTGCTCTGTCAGATATATCACGGTGAAAATTTCTCCCCTCTATGGGTTTTTTCTTCACTTCCTTGATTTCTTTTGCAGTATAGAAGCTTTTGAGTTTGATGAGGTCCACTTGTGAGATGTTTCCTTATTTCCTGCCAGCTGCTGTCTGATATTTGAGAAAGTCTTTATCCTTACACTATGTCTTGTAGGTTTTGCCAACTGTTTCTTCTATCACCTGGCAGATTTTCCGGTTTCACGGTGAGATATTTGATTCCATTGAGTTATATTTTGTACAAGGTGAGAGGTAAAGGGGTTTAATTTGGTTCTTTTTTACAAAATGGTGATCCGTTTTGCCGACATTTGCTCTAGATGGTATCCTTCCTCCATTGGGGTTTTTTTCCTTTTTGTCAATTTTTTTTTATGGGTGTGCTGAAAACTTGCATGAGCTATTTGGGTCTTCAATTTTGTTCCGTTGGTCAACGGGTCTAGTTTTGTGCCGAATAACCAGGCTGCCTTTATGACTAGGCCCGGTAATATAGCTTGAAGCTGAGTAGAGTAATCCCCTCCCGCCCATGTGCCCCATTTTTCACTCAGAGTTGCTTTTAAGCTATTTAATTCTTTAATTTTTCCAATATGAATTGAAGTTTTTTTCCAAGGTCTATGAAGAGAAGCTCATGGGGATTTTGATTGGGATTGTTTGAATCTTGTATATACAATTTGGATAAAAATGGACATTTTTACATATATTAGGTTTTCCAATCCATGCATAGGATGGTGTTTCCAATCTTTGTGTCATTTTCATCTCTCTTTGGGGTTTAAAATTTTTGTTGTGGACTGTTTTGTCTTTGGTTAGGTTTGTTCCCAGGTTTTTATTATTTTTGAAGCCTATTGGTGAGTGGGAAGGTTTTCTTATATTCTCCTTTGTCCACTTGTTTATTGTTGATAAAGAAAGGCTACTGGGGCGGAGGAGAGGCCTAGAATTAAGATGCTGACTCTCTTGTATGAGGACCCGGTTACAATCCCCAGCAACCACATGGTGGCTGAGAGCCTCTTTAACTCTAAGTCCCAGGGAAATCTGACAAACCTCTTTCTGACTCACAGACATTGCATGACACGGGGGAACAAACCTAACGCAGGAAACACATCATGTCTTGGGCGCCCGCGCCCCCTTTATCCGAGCACGGGGAGGCAGAGGCAGGCGAGCTTTGTGAGTTACAGCCAGCCTGTTCTACAGAGTGAGTTCCAGGACAGCTGGGACTACAGGAGACCCTGTCTCGAAAAGACCAAAAAAAAGGAAAACGACCAAAAAAAAAAAAAAATTAAAATAAAAATAAATATAAATAAATAAAATTAAATAAATAAATAAATAGGGGCTGCAGAGATAGCCTAGCGGTTAAGAGCACACCTGTCTTGCAGAGGACCTGGTTTGATCCCAGCACCCACATGGCGGCTAAGAACTGTCTGTAACTCCCAATTCCCGGAGGAAACTCCAGTTCCAGGGGAATATGAGACCCTCTTCTGACCCCCCCAGCATTCACGACACGGGTGCACCAACCTACATCCAGACAGTACATCATACCATACACAAAAAAATAATAAAAAAAAAAGTTTAAAAATAAAATAAATAAATAAATAAATTAAAAAAAAGAAATGCTACTAATTTTTTATGGTAATTTTGTATTCTGCCACTTTACTGAAACTCTTAATCATTTCTAGAAGTTTTCTAGTGGAGTTTTTATCATCCCTTACATAAACTATCATATCATCTGCAAAAAAGATAGCTTAATTTCCTCTTTTCCAATTGATACTCCTTTAATTTTCCTTCTCTTGTCTTATTGCCCTAGCAAGTGTTTCAAGCACTATGTTGAAGAGGAGAGGCAATAAGTGTCAGCCTTACTGATTTCCCCCCCTTAAGGGAAATGAGTCTGTCTTTTCTCCACTTAGGATGATGTTGGCAGTGTGTTTGCTATATATGGCTTTGATCATGTTGAGGAATGTTTCCCTTCAGTCTTATTCCCTCTAGGACTTTAAACATGAAGGGATGCTGGAGCTTATCAAAGGCTTTTTCTGCATCAATTGAGATGATCATGTGGTTTTCAGTCCATTTATGTGTTTTATGATTATTATTGATTTAGTTGTTGAAACATCCTTGGATCTCTGGTATGAATCCAGCTTGATCATGATAGATGATCTTTTTGATGCGAGACTGTATGTGATTTGCAATATTTGTTGAGATTTTTGCATCTCTGTTCATTAATGAGATGGTTCTATAGCTTCTTTTTTTTTTTTTTTTTTTTTTTTTTGGTCTTTTCAAAACAGGGTCTCCCTGCAGTCCCAGCTATAGCTTTCTTTGTTGCTTGTGTCTTTGCCTGGTTTTGGTTTTATAGTGATGCTTGCTTCATAGAAGAAATTTGAAAGAATTTCCTCTGTTTGTATCTTTCTGAACAGTATTAATAATGGTTGTAGGATCTCTTTAAATGTTTTATAGAATTCTGCTGTGAAACCATCTGAGCCTGGGTTTTTTTTTAAGTTGAGAGGTTTTTCTACTACATCTTCAGTTTCCTCAAATATTATGGGTCTGTTTAAACTGTCAATCTCTTCTTGGTTAAGCTTTGTAGGTTCCCAGGATTTCAGATATTCATCCATTTCTCTAAGGTTTTCAAATTTAGTGGAGTTTTTGAAGTATTCCCAAAGAAAAGGATCTTTTCTTTGTCACTTGTGATGTTTCTCTTTTCATCATGAATACTATCGATTTGGAGTGGCTCTTTTTTGTTGTTGTTAACTGGGCTAGAGGTCTGTCTATTTTGTTTATCTTTTCATAGAACTAGCTTTTGGATTTGTTGATTCTTTCTCAATAATAACCTCAAATACTAATGTTCTAAACTCCCCAATCAAAGTAAGCTGGGAGAATGGATTAGGAAACAGACTACTTATATATGCTGTTTACAAGAAACCCATTTCACCCTCAAGTACAGACACCACCTTAGAGTAAAAAGATGGAAAAAAATATTCCAAGCGAATGGTACCAAGAAACAAGCCAGAGTGGCTATTCTAATATCAGACAAAATAGATCTCAAAGAGACAAAGAGGGCCATTACCTCCTTGTCAAAGGAACAATTAACCATAAAGACTTCACAATCCTAAGTGTTTATGCACCAAACTGTGGTGCACCTAACTTTATAAACACTACTCTACAGGATATCAAGACACAGAGTAATCCTAGCACACTAATAATGTGGGACTTAAACACCCCCAATGAGCCCCTTGAGGAGATCATCAGGACAAAAATAAACAGAGACACATCAGAACTGAACAATTCAATATACTAAATGGACTTCACAGACATCTACAGAATATTCCACCCAAACACCAGAGAATATACTTTCTACTCAGCACCTCATGGAATATTCTCCAAAATCAACCACATACTGGAGCACAAAAGAAATTTCAACAAATTCAAAAGGACTGAAATTATTCCATGCATTCTATCAGACCACAGTGCAACAAAGCTTAATATGAACAACAGAATAAGCCCTACTAGCTGCAAGAACACATGGAAACTAAACAACAAACTCCTGAATAATGAATAGATCAGGAAAGAAACAAAGTGAAATAAAAGTATCCATGGAACTGAACAAAAGAAAAAAAAAAAAAACACAACAAAACTTGCAGGATACTTTAAAAGCAGTCTTGAGAGGGAAATTTATAGCCCTAAGTGCCCACATCACAAAAAAAAAAAAAAAAAGAAAGAAAAAGAAAAAGGAACAAATAAATGATCTAACACTGCAGCTAAAAACACTTGCCAGACAACAACAAATGAACCCTAAACCCAACAGACAGGAAGAAACAACAAAAATCAGAGCAGAAATCTATGAAATAGAAACAAGGAAAACAATACATAATACATTTTTCTTAAGGTACCTTTACTGGTTATTATTTATGGGAACACAGACAGGTTTACAAATTATGATCAAGACTACCATACAAATGCTAAACAGATTACTTTAGAAATACCTAGAATGTAGCCAGGAATGGTAGTGCAGGACTTTAAAACCAGCACTCTGGAGGCACAAGCAGACAGCTCCCTCTCAGTTTAAGGCCAGCCTGGTTTACATAGGGAGTTATAGGGCAGCTGGAACTACAAAGAAACCCTGTCTCAAAAAAAAGGTAGATTGTGAGTAGAAATTATATTTCCTATGTAAGAACAAAATATCAAATTATTTGATTGTTATAAATAACACAATGGTCTATGGTTTACTTGGCATGAATTTTTTTTTAATTTAAAGCAATGTCTTGGTATGATAACTTATGCAATCTTTTATTTTCTTGTGCTGTGAAGCCTTTGTGTTTTCACTACAGAAAAAAATGATCAAATGTATCATGACTCACCCAAACTGTGCAAAAGAAGTTGCCCACTTTGGAACTGAAATCTTAAATACCTACTTTCAAATGATTACCTTATTTGTAACTAATATAGAAATATTAATTGTATACAAATTCAGCTATACACTAAAGTAATTAATGATCAGACTGTAAATAAGTAGATTTGTTTCAATGGTATCAATGTAATTATAAAGTGAGCAATAATTGTTCCCCAACCACATATGAATTATTTTAGAGCTAATGAGAATATCACAGAGAATAAGCAAACTAGGAAATCTTGAACATCAGGATGCCTTCTCTTGAAAACAAAATTCCTTAAAGCCTATATTAGCTACTTTTCTGTTTTCTGTGTTTTCTGGAGGGATAAATGTCTATAATCACTTGGAGGCGTGGCAGCAGGTGCCAGGAGCTGAAAGCCCAGGGATCACATCTTTAACTACAAACATGAAGCAAAGTCAACTTTCATAGGACAAGCTTATGAACTCTCAAGCCCACCCTAGTGGCAAGCTTCCTCCTGCAAGGCTACACCTTATAAATATTCCATGAACTCTTCAATTATTACCAACTGCAGACCTGAGCCCATGGGAAACTACCACATGGCCAAACATCAGCTGTATTATGGTCAAGGACTGACTTCTGGTCTGTATATGCAGACATACAGGACTTGGATCTACTATGAAAGTTCCCAGAATAAATGGAGTCCTACCAAGAATAATGGGAAAAGGATTGTCCATCTGTGATTCATGGTGCTGATGTCAATGCTTCAGAAACATGAGTTATCAGGTTTTCTTAAGAGACTATAATAACTAAAGGCTGAATGAAGGCAACATTGTATCAAGGTTCAAGGAATATTCCTACAGCTATCTCATAGGAGAGTGAGGAGGGTCTAGGTTCTGAAATGAATTTGTTTTACCTCGAGGAGCAACTATGTTTTATTGAAAATCAAGCTTTGCTTTGAAATGCAAAAGCCTTCTGTCTACCAAAGGAAGTTAGATTTAACTGTAAAATATTTTTTTGCAAATATATCTGAAATATAAAATGTTATTTTATCTCAGTAGAAACAGAGTTCCATGGGAGGTTCATTAAGGTCTCTTTCACTGTCATAGATACAGTGTAAAAATAATGGACTTTTAATGTTGAAATTAACCTGATTTAATTTAATGTCATTTGTCCATAAAGTTAATGGAGACAGATTTTGGTAGGCTTTGAAGTTCTTTACTACTTACCACCTTGACACCTGTCTGTAAACTGTTATATGGCTAAAGCAAAAGTCACTAAAAAATGAACTTCGTATTTATAACTAATAATCTAAGAAAAGAGTAACGTATTGCTCTTGAAGTGAATGGAGGAGTTTGAAAAAAAATAAAGGTTTTAAATGTGTTTTCTCATATTTCTAATGTTCTATCAATATTCAGTGTGTTCATATCAATACTTATAGCAAAGGATGCAAATATTTTTTCTCATTTTTTTAAAGTAAGCAACCATAAGTGCCATGAATTATTCAACATTTATTTCTAGTTCATAGAAGATATAGGGTTATTAACTTTTATGTATTTTTGGAAGAAGTTTATTATTAGAAGTTGGGAGTTTTTAAAGTCTTTAAAGTTTTAAAACCAATAAAAATAAGAAACAAGAACTCTCCTTTTAAATATAGACTGTCATCACATGTCTCTGGAGCATGGAAACATCTCAAGGGCCACACACCTGAAGACAAATCACTCTTTCTCCATCAGCTGTTATCATTTGCAATGGCTCCTCAGACAAAGAAGGGACTTCTGGAGCCTCATACTCCCCTATCCATGTGTGGAGCCTCATACTCCCTTATCCATGTGGGATTTGGGCTGGCTTGATCTTCTTGAGATCTTGAACATGAAGTCACAGCTACTATGAGTTGATGTATGTAGTGGGGCTGTAATGTAGCACATGTTGCTTTGAGGTACATGTTCACTACCTCTGGCTCTTATATTTTCTTTTCAACTCTTCTTCCATGTTGATCTCTCAGCTCTAGGGGAAGGCAGTGTGATACAGCTTACCTACTCATAGCTGATCACTCCAAGGTTTCTTATTCTTTGCATGCTGACCAGTTATAGACCTCTGTTAAAAAAAAAAAAAGCACTGAAAATAGAAAAGAAGCATCTCTGATAAGGGCTGAGAGATGAACTAACAGATGGGTATAAAGAAAGGAGTTTAGGGGAGAGTTTATTATTATGACCATTTAGGAAAATAAGAGTGTTAAATTTTCTCCTAGGGCCTGTGGCCATCCATGTCCCAGTAGATAGTGTTACATACTGTGGTGGTTTGCATGAGTGTCCCCTATATGCTGTAAGTATTCAGACATTTGTCTCCAGTTGGTGGCACTGTTTTTGGAGATCTTAGAAGGTATGGCCATGCCAGGGGAAGTGTGTCACTGGGGGCAGGCTTAGTGAGTTTTAACAAGCCTCTGTGGTCTACAGTTGCTCTCTCTGTTTCCTGTGCTCTTTGTGAGATGTGACCCTCAGTTTGCTGCTCCAGATCCAGCCGCCATGCCTCCTGCCACAATGGACTCTAATTCCCTGGAACCGCCAATCGCAAGCTCAAATAAACTCTTCCTTTTATAAGTTCCTTGGTCATGGTGCTTTATCACAGCAACAGAAAACTGACTAATACGGTTATTGGTACCAGAGAGTGGGCTGTTGGCTGTGAAGAACCTGACCATGTGTATGTTTGGAGAAGTGTGGAAGACTTTGGAACTTTGGGCTGGAAAGGCTGTTGACTATTGTAAGCAGAGCTTAAAGGGCCATTCTAGTGGAGGCCTGGAAGAAAGCATGGCTGCAAAAGATGTGATCCCAAGGGAAAATAAAGACTTAGGCAGGAACCAGGATATTTTGATAAAGAGTCTGGCAGCAGTTTGCCCACAGCCCAAATGCTTGCCTGATGCTAAGTTGAAAAGCAATGGACTGATTGATGTCTTTGGCAGAGGATATTTCAAGACAGCCTAATGTAGAAATGGTGGCGTGGCTTTTAATGGTGAATATTGTGCAGATCTACAGTGAAGAAGAGCAGATGGGGCAGAAAGAAATGCAGAACTTACAGTTTGGATCTGATAACTGCACTAGGAAGATTAAAGGTGGGGCCAAGGCATGTGAAGGAGAGGTTCCCTTTCATAAGGAGATTAAAGCAATTAAGGAGAGGCCTGGAGATTTACAAGTAAACAAAAGAATCAGTACCTTCAGGGCAAGACCACACACAGCTAATCCTCCAGCAAGTCCAGGGCACAGAAAAGTTGCAAATGTGGTTGAAATGGGCCAGGGTCCATCCTGAACTTGCAGCCAGATTCAGCAATTTCATTCACGTGGTGCTGGCTTTAGAGGCATGAAGTTCGCAAGAGTGAAGGGGTCATCAGTTCTTCCTCCATGGTTTCAGAGAGCTGAAGAGGCCAGGCAGAGTACAGCAGGGGTGTCCCTGAATAAAGAAGGCCCTGACAGGCCATTGCGTGAAGCTGTGAGTGTGAAGCCTGGTTGGCAGCAGAGACCCCAAGAAGACTTTCAAGATGCCAGATCTGTGAGATATTTGCCAAGGAGACCTGCATAAAGGGAGTGGTACCAGCCTAAGAAAGAGACGTATGTTGCAAGCAAAGCTGGAAGAGCTGAGCCGTGTAAGCCCTTTGGAAGTCAAGTCCCAGAAGTTGCATGTGGAGCTACTGGACTTGGCGTTTGCCCTGCTGGTTTTTGGTCTTGTTTTGGTCCAGTATTTCCTCACTATGCCTCTATTCCTCCCTTTTGGAATGGGAATGTGTATTTGGTTCCACTGTATGTTGGGAGTATGTAATTTGTCTTTTGATTTTACAGGAGCTTACAGTTTGGGAGACTGGCCTGAGTCTCAGAGGAGACTTTGGACTGTGGACTTTTGAATGGCATTGAGACTGGTAAAGACTGTGGGGACTTTGAAGGTTGGACTAAATGCATTTTGCATTTTATATGGTCAGGAGCCTATGGGGGCCAGGGAGTGGAATGTGGTGGTTTGCATGAGTGTCCCCCATAGGCTGTAAGTATTCAGACATTTGTCTCCAGTTGGTGGAGCTGTTTTTGGAGGTCTTAGAAGGTATGGCCATGCTGGGGGAAGTGTGTCACTGGGGGAAGGTTTAGTGAGTTTTAACAAGCCTCTGTGGTCTACAGTTGCTCTCTCTGTTGCCTGTGCTCTTTGTGAGATGTCACCCTCGGTTTGTTGCTCCAGATCTAGCCACTACGCCTCCTGCCACAATGGTCTCTAATTCCCTGGAACCGCCAATCATAAGCTCAAATAAACTCTTCCTTTTATAAGTTCCTTTGTCATGGTGCTTTATCACAGCAACAGAAAACTGACTAATACACATACAGACAGACAGAAAACAGTAAGTAGATTCCCTAAAGAAAACATGAGTATATGAAGTTAGAAGAGAAAGTGGTGCATAAGATGGGACAGGAATTGGAGAGGAGGGAAAGAAGAGTAGATGTGAAGAAAGATATTTACACATGTAAGAATTTCTCAAACAAATCTAGGCATGGTGGTCCATGTCTTTAATCCTGTTATTCAAGAGGTAGATGCAGGTGGATCTCTGTGAGTTCCAGTCCAGCCTGGGCTACAGAGCAAGTTCTGGCCAGCCAGGGATACATTGTGAGATCCTATGTCCCAAAAATAAATAAATAAATAAATAAATAAATAAATAAATACTAAAACCAAAACAAACAAAGAAGAATTGCTCAAATAATAAGTGGACAATTTACCATCTGAGTTTGATTTTCTAGAAAAGGAATCATTTCATTCAATATTTTTGTGGCCATCTCATTTTGCTATAGCTATTTTTGTTTAGCATACAGAGTAATGGATTTCATTGCAGCAATTTTTCTGACATAGATGTCATTATCTTTTTTTTAGGTTTGTGTAGGAAGCTTTATTTTTATTCTGAACAGGGACCACGTGGCCCTGCTAAAGGGAATGGGGGACACAGTGCCCGCTTTGCGGACACTGTAGGGAGCTGACCCCTCTGCACAGAGGCCAGTTGGCTACTTCCCATAGGCCAGCCTGGATGATACTTTCAATTCAGGCCCTTAGCCTGGACCCAGGGGACATATGCTCCACTCTTGGCCATGGCTTCTCACCTGCTTAGAGCCTGGACAGGACTTTCAGGCTGGGACCATGTGGCCCTGCTAAAGGGAATGGGGGACACAGTGCCCACTTTGCGGACACTGTGGGGAGCTGACTCCTCTGCACAGAGGCCAGTTGGCTACTTCCCATAGGCCAGCCTGGATGATACTTTCAACTCAGGCCCTTAGCCTGGACCCAGGGGACATGTGTTCCACTCTTGGCCATGGCTTCTCACCTGCTCAGAGCCTGGACAGGAATTTCAGGCTGATGGCTGATCACCTCCCTTCAGCCAATACCTACTCACAACACCAGCTACCCAGATTGGTGATCCACAAAGGAATCTCTTTCCAACCCACTGGCCACCCACATAAAATGCAGGCTTACCTTAGCCTATATGCTTGAAATAATTAATTAAAAATAACGGCTGGGAATTCGGTGATGATGTTACTATGAAATTCAAATTTACTCCTTGCTACAACTTGCTTTTATAAAATAAATGATGTCAGTTCCCAGAGCCAATCATAGCCCCCCCACCAATTCTGTGCCATTGCACACCTTGCCCCACCCAGTATCCTGCACGTAGGCCATGCTGCTTGCTCCTTCTTGGTGCGGGGCCAGACCCTCAGCCATGTGGTGCTAGTTGGAAAACCAGGCAGCATTTTGAGCTGGATTTCCTACAGGTTTGAATTTCTTATTACAGTTTTTCCATAAAATGAGAACTATAGAAAAATTACCCTGAAATTAGAAAACTTTAACAAAAAATATATAACGATATAATTCTACATTTATAATAAATTTACAATCTAATATCTAATATACAATACTGGATAGACAAGTCTTTACTTATGTTCCTTGTGTGTGTTTGTGTGTGTGTGTGTGTTTGTGTGTGTGTGTACATGTGGTTACATGTTTGTGCAAGATGGAAGTCAACCCCCTGCAACATCCTATGGAATACCATCACCCTTCTTTGAGACATGGTCTTTAATTGTCCTGGAGATAATCCATTAGGCTAACCTGGCTAGCTTTTAAGCCCTTATCGATCATATTTTTACCTCCCTGATGCTGGGATTACAAGTGAGTACCAACACACTTGTCTTTCTATGTGGGTTCTGGAGACTGAATTCAGGTCTCCCTGGTTACATGGCGAGGTATTAACAGACTGAGACATTGACACAGGACCCCTGCTTATATGTTTACTATTTTCTTTTCAGTGTTTTTGAGAAAAGGTCTCCCTGTAGCCTCATCTGGCCTGGAACTTGCTCTGTAGACCTTGATCTCACAGAGATCCACCCATTTCTGTCTCCCGAGTGCTGGGATTAAATGCTCGTGCCCCCACACCTAGCCATATGTTTATTTTTTTTAAATAATTTACTCTTTTTTAATTGATTATTTGCAAGTTTCATTTTTATCATATTTAAAATTCTTCCTGCTGGATGGTGGGACCCATGGGCTGTGTGGGTTTCGGCACAGCTGCTTGCAAATTGGTTTTATATGAAGGATGCTTGTACTCAAAAATTATCACTTATTGTTAAAAAATGAAAAAAAAACTGAGAGAAAGATGCAGGACAGATATGGCAGAATGCATGATCTGGGATGGGATGGGGTGGGGTGGGGTGAAGGGAAAGGGAAATATGCCTGAACTGAATTGGAAAATGATGTATGAAATACACAAAGCATCAATTAAAAAATGAAAATTAAAAAAAAATCTTCCCTATCTTCACCCCCATACTATCCATGCCCTTTGATGTGGACTTATCCATTGGAGTCTGGTCAATCTACAAAGAGTTTCACCCTTAACTGAGACTGAATCTCCCTCTCCTAATAACCACAGTTTACCAGTTATTTCTAGGTTTGGTTGGGATTTCTTATCTACTTCCCCATGTCTATGCTGTTGGGATTGCTTCTGGTGTGTGTTTGCATAGGGTCTGTGCATGATGGCACCATTGCTATGAGTTCATTTGCTGTGACCAACATAGTTGTCTGGAAAACTCAACTTCCTTATGGTCATCCACCACCTCTGGCTCTTACAATCTTGCTGTACCGTTCTTCCAAAGTGATCCCTCGAGCCTTGAGGGGCAGAATTTGAAATAGATGCTGTATTCATGAATAAGCAGTCTGTAGCCTCTCATCCTCTCCATGTTGTTAAATTGTAGCATGATATTAATCATCTGCTACAAAAGGAGGCAGTTCTGTTGAAAGTTGAGAGAGGAATTAATCTATGGGTATAACAGCAAGTTATTAGGAGTCATTTAATACTTTATTAGCATTTTATTATTACTATTAGATTCTCCTCTTTGGCCTGTGACTTGTCTAGCTTCAGATTCCTAGGCCAATAACAATCTCGATAGGGACTCCATCCTAGAAAACAATACTTAAATCCAATTGTGAGCATCTTTCCAGGACAGTTGTTGCAGCTTGCAGTATTTACAATGGGCTAATGTTGATGATTGCTTTTGTTTTCTTCAGGTAGTATGTACAGCACCTTCCAGCCCTATGAAAGCTAGCCAGTAGAGAGGAGGCCTTGAAGTCAGCACCAGTTTGATTTTTCTTTGTTTATTCTGGAGAATGTTTCCATTGGATGCTGAGAAGAAAGTGTATTCTTTGGTGTTTGGTCAGAATGTTCTCTACATGTCTGTTAGGTCCATTTGATTTATAGTGTCATTTAACTCCAGTTTTTCTATATTTAGTGTTTAGCTGTTTGATCTCTCTATTAGTGACAGTAAGATAGTGAAGTTATCAACTGTGACTGTGCTGAAGTCAACATGTGATTTTAAATCTAATAAAGTTTCTTTTATTAAAAAGGATGTCTCATGTGTGGTAGGTATATCTACGATTGTAATATGTCTCATGTGTGGTAGGTATATTTAGAATTGCAATATATTTTCAGTGTTTTTATTTCTCTAATGAGCATGAAGTGATGTTCTCTGCCTCTTCTGACTGGTTTTAATTCTAAGTCTACTTGTTCAGGTAGTAGAAGAGCTACACCTGCTTGTTTCTTAGTTTCATTTTATTAAAATATCTTTTTCATTCTTTTATCATGAGGTGCTATTGATCACTAATGGCAAGATTCTTTCTTGAAGGCAGCAATTCGGTGGAAGCTGTTTTCTAACTTTTTAGTGTTTTTTTTTATTATTATTATTATTGAGACAGAATCTCTTGGTAGCCACAGCTAGCATAAAACTTGTTTGTATTCCAAGCAGGTCTCAGTCTCACAGAGATTTCCCTGGCTCTGCCTACTGAGAATTTGGATTAAAGACATGCACAACCACATTGGGCTTCAGGTTCTGTTTCCTAATTCAAATTGTTATTCTGTGCCTTTGTACAGGGAGCTCAGGCCATTAATAATTAAAGTTATTTTTGACCATATTTGTTTATTAATTTTTATTTTGATATTGTAGTGCTGTTTTCTCAGGCATAATATGGTGAGCTGTTCTGGGTTAATTTATTTATTCTTTGTGCCCACTTGAGAGTATTTAACCTCTTCAGACTGAATATTTATATTGAGTGTATAGAGATAGCTTCAAGGACATAAACTTCATAAATCTATTTTTATCATGGAAATATTTTCATTCTCCCTCAATTAAAACTGACAGTTTTGCTGGGTATAATAGTATGGGACAAAAGCTCTCCTTTCATGACTTGTAGGACATTGATCCAAGCCTTTCTTCCTTTCATGGTCTTCACTGAAAAGTCAGTTCCTATTTTAATGGACATGCCCTTGTAGGTGACTTTAACTTTTGGCTATTATTTGATGTGGAAAAGTATTTTTTTTCTGATCCTGTCACCTTGGTATTCTACATGATTTTTAGATTTTTTTTTTTTTTTTTTGCCTTTCTGAGACAGAGTCTCGCTGTACCCGAGCTGGCCTGGAACTCACAGAGATCTACCTGCCTCTGCCTCACAAGTGCTGTGATTAGAAGCGTGTGCCACCACACCCAGTGCTGCTTGAATTTTGATGCATATGTTTTCACCTAGCATTGGGAAATTGTCTTCTATGCTTATGATTCACAGGTGTGATCGTTTTACAGTGCCCCAGTGGCTTTGCATATTACACTCTTGAATGAATTTAGACTTGCCCTTCCCTTTATTTGTGCCATCCATTCCCCCCATGCTTGTTTACTAGATCTGGTATTTTCTGTTACATTTCTTCTATTTCCTTTTTCCTTCTTTCCCCTAAGCTATTTGTGTAAGTCCCTGAGATTTTTCTTTTTCAAGTTTTATTTCAGTTGCCTTTTCTTCAGTTATTTTGTATCTTTATTGATTTCTCATTTCATGTTTTGAATTATTTACTAAAACATAAGTCTTGGTTATGTTTTAATGCTCTTCATTTAGTCTTCTTTGAAGTCCTTGAACATATTTACAAATACTATTTTGAAATCATTGTCTTCTGCATTGGTTATAGTACTATTCTCATGAAGTATTACAATGAGTTTATTATTTCTATATTGGATACATTACTTTTATATTCATATTGTTTGTGTTTCATGATGAGATCTAGGCATCTAGACTTGTGTATTTGATGTTACTTGTTATAGGTAGATGATTTCATCTTTATTGAGTAGTTGTTTATATCTTTGTTTCCTGTTTTGCCAATTTGTAAGTTTACGGCCCATGTGAGTGGTGCTTTGGTGTGCAGGTTTGAGGTAACATTTTCTTGATGTGCAAATAGGTGTGGGGATTGCTAGGTGCAACATTTGAGTTGAGGTTCCAGTATTGACTGCTTCATGAAAAAGTGGGGTAGGCTGGATGGTTGCTAGGTGAACAAGATGCCTGACAAGTCTGGTGTGAAGAACTCACAGTCTTGGGTCACAAGGATCCTAGTAACCGCAGCAGGCCTGATAGCTGAGTGACAGAGTGCAGGAAGGTATGAGAAAAAAAACTCACCACAGCTGCTATAGGAAAGCTCCCAAGGGTGCAAAAGCGCAGAGCTGAGCTTGTCTCCACTTATATTCTTAATGTCATTCAGGGTTAAAGTTTTTAATATAGCTAATGTAGATCTACATTATAATATTAAATTTGCAACAATTGTCACTTAAAGAATTATAAGATAGGGGTCAGCACACTGTCAGGTGAACCAGAGCTACTTGGGAATCTAGTGCCAGTGGCCTGGGTTCCAGCACCCAGGTGAAACACCTCCTGCATGAGTGGCATGGGCTGAGTTACCCAGCCACCAGCAGGATGCACAGGGGGCCAGTGCCTGGCCCAGGAAAGCAAATCCATACATCCCTCACTCAAGCTGTGGTGTGCCTATCCCTGTGGGAATAGAGGTAGTGAGTCCAAAGAGCAAAGAAGTAGAAGCGAAAGAAAGCTACCACAACTCCAGTCCCAGCACATTAGGCTTCACAGCCAACCTAGCAGAACTGGCCAGAGGGAAACCAAGTAAGTACAGAGCTCAGTGGTGAACCAACCTGCTTATTACCTATTCAGTTTCTGGAGAGCCTTCAGAACAGAAAGGGAAGAATTACCTGGTCCTTCCAACATATAAACAAAAGTGAAAACCTGAATCCTAGACCAGCCAACCCACCATAAACAAGGAGAAAACAAAGAAAACACCTGAAGGAAACAAGCAAAGCAAGTCTCCAAAGCGGCAAAAAAGCAGTTGAGATCTGCATCAGAACACAAACAACAAAACAAACCCACAGGCCAAAAACACATCAAAAATAACAACATGGAATAAACAGAATAAATCTACACCAAACTCAACCAGTCCTATAAAAGATTCTTAGAATGTGAGTTCCCTGGAAGCAACCAAAGACACAGATCTTAGAAGAACAATCTTAGACATACTCAAAGAAATCAAGGAATATAAAGAACAAATCAAAAAACTAAAGGGGGAGAATGACAAAATCAGGAAGGAACTAGAGGGAAAGGATGACAAACTCAGGAAGGAAGTGGAAACACTGAAGAGATACTGGGCGGAAATGAAAAAGGAAACAGACTATTGAAGCAAGGAGCTACAAGAGCAGAATACTAAAGACATCATAGGATGAAATGGAAAAGGAAATCCAACAGTTACCCAATCAACAAGATGGAATGGGAGAAAGCATCAGGAACAGATTGGAGGAAGCAGAAAATAGGATATCCACATGGGAAGATAAAGTGGAAGAACTAGAATGGTCAAGAAAAGAATATGAAATTTAAAAAATGCAAGAGTGGAAAAATCAGGAAATGTGGGACACTATGAAAAGACCAAACCTCTGCATCATAGTGATAGAGGAAAGAGAAGACTCCAAGGACAATGGTATTGAACAAATCCTTATCAGAAAAATAGAAGAAAATTCCCCCAAACTAAAAAAGACAAACCCATGCTAATATAAGAAGCACATAGAATACCAAATAGACAAGTTCAGAAAAGAAACACCTTTTGCCATATCATACTTAAAACACTAGCCACCCAAAACAAAGACAAAGTACTGAAAACAAGAGAAAAAAAAACCTAAGTTACATATAAAGGGAAACCCATCAGAATTACAGCTGATGTTTCAGTACAAACTATGAAAGCCAGAAGAATGAGGATCAAAGTATTCCCAGTACTAAATGACTATAGATGCCAACCCAGATTACTATACCCAACAAAAATGTCAATTATACTTGAAGGAGAAAGAAAAATCTTTCATGACATAAACAAGATGAAAGAATACATGTCCAGAAAACCTATCCTTCAGAAAATACTTGAAGTAATTCAAAGAACAGAAGAAAGGAGCGACTATCCCCAAACACTGATAGAGAGAAATTAACAAAATTATAACTACAAATATACAAACCTAGACCAAGAATGCAAACAGAAAATAAGGTGAAAAGAAGCAACACACATCCCTCAATAACGACCTTAAATATTAATCGTCCAATTAAGCAACATAGACGGGGAGAATGGATTAGAAAACAGAATCCATCTATATGCTGTCTACAGGAAACTCATCTCACACTCAAAGATAGGTACCAACTTAAAGTGAGAGGTTGGAAAAAACTATTCCAAGCAAATGGCACCAAAAAGTAAGCAGGAGTTGATATTATAATATCAGACAAAATAGACCTCAAAGTAAAACTAATCAGAAAAGACAAAGAGGGGCCATTATATCCTTATCAATGCATATATATATATATATATATAATAATGAATATATGTATATATAATATGCAATTAAACTTCATGCCCCGACACTTTATAAACAAATCCTGGCAGGACCTAGGTGTAGATTAATACCGCACAGAATAGAGGGGTATTCAGTACCCCACTGAGCCGTTTGGATAGGTCAACTGGAAAGAATAAACAGGGGAGACAGGGTCTGAACTGAACTGAACAATACAATACACCAAATGGACCTCACAGACATCTACCAAATATTTCACCCAAATACCAGAGAATATATTTTCTACTCAGCAACCCATGGAACATTCTCCAAAATCAACCACATATTCTGTGCCTGAGACACAGAATAAACCTCAATAAATTAAAAAGGATTGAAATAATTTCATGTATTCCATCAGACCACAGTGCAATAAATCTCAATATCAACATCAGGATAAGCCCTACTATGTATAATAACACATGGAGACCAAAGTACACAATCCCGAATAATGAAAGGGTCAAGGAAGAATAAGAAAGAAATTAAAGCATTCCTGGAACTAATGAAAAAGACAATACAAGACAGCAAAACCTATGTGATACTTTAAAAGAAGTCCCAAGAGGGAAATTTATAGCCCTGAGTGCCTACATAAAAAAAAAAAAAAAACAGAAAGTAATAAACAAAAACAAACAAAATCCAGAAAGAGCACAAATAAATGAGCTAACACTGCAGCTAAAAACACTTGAAAGACAACAAAAAATGAACCCTAAACCCAACAGACAGGAAGAAATAACAAAAATCAGAGCAGAAAGCAATGAACTAGAAACAAAGAAAATAATAAAAAGAATCAATGAATCCACAAGTTGTTTCTTTGAAAGGGTAAACAAGATAGACAGACCTGTAACCTAGTTAACCAAAACAAAGAAAGAGCAACTCCAAATCAATAGAATTCATGAAGAAAGGGGAAACATGATAAGAGACAATGAAAAAATACAATCATAGAGGAATGCTTCAAAAACCTATACTCTACTTGTATTAGTCACTTTTCTGTTGCTGTGATAAAGCACCATGACCAAGGAACTCATAAAAGGAAGAGTTTATTTGAACTTACAATTGGCGGTTCCAGGGAATTAGAGTCCATTGTGGCGGGAGGTGTGGAGGCTGGATCTGGAGCAGCAAACCAAGGGTCACATCTCGCAAAGAGCACAGGAAACAGAGAGAGGGCGACTGTAGACCATGAGGCTTGTTAAAACTCACTAAGCCTGCCCCCAGTGACACACTTCCTCCAGCATGGCCACACACCCCAAGACCTCCAAAAACAGCGCCACCAACTGGAGACAAACGTCTGAATACCTAGAGCTTATGGGGGACACTCATTCAAACCACTACACTACTAAATTTGAAAAATCTAAATCCTGGAAACCAACAAAACTTAACCAAGAAGAGATTGGAAACAAAAACAGATGCATGATATTGGAGGAAATTGAAAATGAAATAAAAAGACTCCCAAATAAAAAAAAAGCCGAGGCCCAGATGGTAACAGGGCAGAATTCTAGAGAACATTTAAAGAAGACTTACAGCCATTACTACTCAAAATGCTCAGAAGGATACAAACAGAGGCAAATCTCCCAAATTCCTTCTATGAAGCCAGGATCACTCTAATACCAAAACCAGGCAAAAATACAACCAAAAAGAAAACTATAGACCCACATCTCATTAATGAACATAGACACAAAAATTCTCAACAAAATACTTGCAAATCACGTACAGATCCATATAAAAAAGATCATCCATCATGACCAAGTTGGATTCATACCAGAAATGCAGGGATATTTCAACATACTTAAATCAATAAATATCATAAAATATATAAATGGACTGAAAGACAAAAACCACATGATCATCTCAATTGATGCAGAAAAAGCCTTCAACAAAATCCAGCATCCCTTCATGCTTAAAGTCTTAGAGGAAATTGGACTGGAGGGATCATTCCTCAGGTAATCAAAGCCATATACAAGAAATCCACACCAACATAATCCTAAATGGAAAAAAGTTAGAAGCCTCCCCTTAAAAGGAGGAACCCAGCAAGTCTGCCCTCTGTTGCCACTCCTCTTCAATATACTGCTTGAAACTCTTGCTAGGGAGGCAAGAAAATAAAGGAAAATTATAGATGTACTAATCGGAAAAGAGGAAGTTAAGCTATCCCTTTTTGTAGATGATATGGTTGTTTACCTAAGGGGTGCTAAAAACAACACCAGAAAACACCTAGATACAATTAAGAGATTCAGTCAAGTGGCAGGATACAAAATTAACCTAGAAAAATCAGTAGACCTTCTTTCCACCAACAAAAAGCAAATGGAAAAGGAATATAAGGAGACCTTCCCACTCATGATAGCCTCAAAAACAATAAAATACCTAGGAACAAACCTAATCAAAGATCTCTACCACAAAAAATTTAAAACCATGAAGAAGGAGATAGAAGAAAACATCAGACTATGGAAAGACCTCCTATGCTCATGGATTGGAAAAATTAATATAGTAAAAGTGTCCATTCTACCCAAATTAATATACAGATTCAATGCAATACTAATTAAAATGACCATGAGTTTATTCACAGACATGGAAAAAAATCATTAAATTCATATGGAAAAACAAAAGACCTTGAATAGCCAAAGCAACCCTGAGCAAAGAGAACAATACAAGGGGCATCACTATACCAGACTGCAGACTATATTATAGGGCTATAGTCATAAAGACAGGCTGTTGCTGGCATAAAAACAGACTTGTAAACCAATGGAAAAAAATTGAGGACCCAAACTTGAGCACACACAATTTCAGCCACCCCATATTTGACAAAGTGGTCAAGAAGACTCAATAAAGGAAAGACAGCATCTTCAGGAATCAGTTTAGCCAAACTGGATCACCACTTGTAGATGAATAACACTAAACCTCTACTTCTTGCCCTATACAAAAATTAACTACAAATAGATTAAAGACCTCATTGTGAAACACCTTCTGTACAGTAAAAAAAAAAAAGAAAGAAAAAGAAAAATCAGGGAACTGAAGAGAAAACCCACAGAGTGGGAGGAAACCTTCATGGCTGATACATTTGACAGAGCATTAACTTCCAGAATATATAAACTACTCAAAAACAAAGTAAGAAAACAAATTACACAGAAGATGGAGTAAAGAGCTGAACAGAGACTTCACAAGTGATGAAATAAAGACAGGTGAGAAACATCTTAAAAAGTGTTCCACTTTAAGATGGTGCATGCCTTTAATCCTAGCATGGAGGAGGCAGAAGCTGGTGGATCTTTCTGAGTTCAAGGGCAGCCTGGTCTACAGAGTGAGTTCCAGGACAGCTGGGGCTACAGGGAAAACCTGTCTCGAAAAGACCAAAAAAAAAAAAAAAAAAAAAAAAAAAGATCATCTCACTCAGATAAGACTGGCTAAGATACATGCACAGCCATGTTTATTGCAGCTCTCTTCACAATAGAGAAGAGCTGGAACCAACACAAATGTCTCTCAAACATCAAGTGGATAGAGAAATTGTGGTATATCTAAACAATGGAGTTCTATGCATTGCTAAAGAAAGATGGCATCATGAACTTTGCAGATAAATGGATAGAACAAGAAGATATTATGCTAAGTGAAATAATAGAGTCTCAGAGAAAACAAATGATGAATGATATACCTCATTTTTGAATCCTGGCATCAAGCACATAGTTGTAAGGCAAACTGAGCAATGTCAAGGTTATATTCCTCTTTTTCTGAAAGCAACTGTGCTCTTATAATGTGAAGCCCTTAACAGGTTCTAGAATCAACTTACCACTTATTTTTAGACTTTGTAATCTTGGTATATGGGTGGAGGGTATGTAGGCATATTTTAGAGTAATATAAATTTAAAAAGGAAAAATGTGAATCCTGAAATGTGATATACAAATAACATACAGTTTAATTTCAGATGGCATAATTTTAATATAGTTGTGACATAAATATTTGCATATTTTGAACCAATACAAATTGAAGAACAGAAGAACTGGGAGAAAGAAGTGACTGAAATGATAAAGTTCTCCCCAAAACAATAATCTTCTGCATTGAAAAACTTTAAAAAGACTCAGAAAAAGATATACGGCAGGCATGGCAAAATGCATGAACTCGAGTGGGGTGGGGTGCATGGAATGAGTCTAAATTGGACTAAGAAATTGTATATGAAATGCACAAAACGTCAATAAAAATATAAAAAAAATAATTGTGAAAAAAATTCACTTAGATCCTAAAATAGTGTTACATAGTTAGCAAGGAATAATGATTAGAGTTTTGCCAACAGTTTTGGAGTTACTGATACAGTACTAAGCTCAACAGAGTCTAGAAATAAATTCTTTCTTTTTCAAAAATGTATTTTCTAAGCCTATCTACTGATTGCATTAGGTTTACCTACATTCTGGAGGATAATTTCTTTCCCTAAAATTTTACAAATTTAAGCATAATCACATAAAAGTGTTTATTTATGCAATAGTTAGAAAGGGGTTGCAGTAAGCAATTGTCATAAAATTAGCCACTTGTACAGAAAAACTGAGAGAAAAGTCAGTAAATGACTGAGATGTATGAGTCATAATTGTGGAACATAATGAGAGAATCGTGAGGTGGAACCCCAAGAACCTGAGACGGAAGGATTGTTTGGCAGTTAGAGTACCTATATCAAATGAGTCCAGACAGATCTGTGTCCATTATCTCCAGGAAGTATTAATGTTCTTGAGCACTAAGCTTATACACAAAAAGGTCAAGTGTAATTTCTGTTTCCTACAATATAACCCAAACAGACCTTCTGCTAAAAATAATGAATAATGTTGACATGAGTGAATTTATGTGTTAAGATCATGTTCTGTATTAAGAATAGAGAATGAATAACAGAGTCCCAAGAATTGGAAAACTATGCATTTCTTCCATAGGAGAAAGCTCTTTGCCTAAATGTGGTATAGAAGTAGGTATTAACAGAAGTGAACATGGAGCAGAGCAGATGACTGACAGTAAACAGCCTGCTGTGTAAGAACGAGGTCTTTAGTTTGTTCCTCAGGACCAATTTATAAGACAGTTGGTGGCAAGTGTCTGTAACCCTGGAGATGGGAAGCTGTGAGGGTTGAATGAAAATGTCTCCCATAAACGTCAAGTATTTGGACATTTTGTCCTCAGTTGCTGAGACTATTTTAGTGTTTTAGAGGTTTAAGAAAGTCTGGTTTGCTGGAGGATGCAACACTACTGGGGACAGGTTTTGAGAGCTATTGAATCTCACCAGATTTCCAGTAGTTCTCTGCTTCCTCTGCCTGCTTGAAGATGTGATCACAGCAACAGAAAAGTAACTAAAGCATAAAGCAATGCAGATGGATCTCAGGAGCTCTCAACATACATAGTTTAGCCAATTGGTTAGCTCCAAGCTCATGGAGAGGCTGTTTCAAAACGAGATGGAGCATAAAAGAAGATACACAATTTCCATCTTTGACATAAACATACATTAACACACAGGACACCCTCCACCCGCTTGTGTACACACAAACACGTACTTACATCACTACACACACACATACCCCCAAAAATAAATAAAAGGAAAAAAGAAATAAATTTGAATATAAATAAGGGAATAACTACTTTTAGTGAAATTGATGCAATAATTATGACCTAGCTCTGTTGTTTCATCACTAAATTAATTGTAATTCTCCACTAAGTGAACACTAGAATTACAAAAGCAGTATAGATATTCTTAATGAAAATTTGACCAATGAAAAACACAACCTATATAACAATAATTACTGAAAGAACTTAGAAAAAAAATTGCATTTTATGAATAGAAAAACATATTTTAAAAGCTAGAGTTCATTTCTTGCTTTCTAACTTTGGTATAATGGTAGGAAAAGTTAAAATTTGAGGGCTTCCAGGTGTTCTGAGTTTCCTGCTCTAGAGACTTTTTTGAAATCTTTATGGGAAGGTGCACTTAATGATGTCCTCAGCTCTGCAAATTACTCCAGTGTTTTAACATCAATAAAAAGAGAGAGAAGGAGAGAGTGTGAGATAGAGACACACACACAGAGAAAGAGAACCTCGATAACTATAAATTTTCCTGTCAGTTTTGCCTCCATATTTCACCTACAGAGTTTCTTTTTGAAATATCTGCCCAAAATGTGACAGGATAAATCAAGAAAAACTGCTCCAGGCACTCATGAGGTTGACAATAGTGTTTCCTGCCACAATCATAGAGATTTCCAGAAACTAGTATGGCGAAGACTATCTCCTTTTGGCCTTTGGTAGGAAGCTATAGGAAAAGTATACTAATATAGACATACTAATGTGGGTAATTAGGAGGGCATGATTAAACAAAAATAAACAAAGGAATAATGGAGAAACATATTTGATAGTTGTATTTATTAGTGTTGGTTTATAATGTTAAAAGTCATTTCATTCATTTTTATCATTCCTGAAGGAAGCCAAAACAAACAAACAAACAAACAAAAAATCAAACAAACAAAAACCCAGAGCTACATGAAAGCAAATAAATTCCATGAGATGTTGTTGGAGAATGTTATCTCTTGAGCTCAAATACCTCAGAACAGCTATGAGTGCTTGCAAGAGACCCTTGAGATCAGACTCATTGACTGTTCTCATAGAAGGAGGGCAAGTTCATTGAAACCTCATTGGAAATTTAAGGCGCTCTCTTGCACCTCCTGGCCACTTGTACTTAATTCTTCCCTAACTGCATATCTCTTCTTGGTCTCAAGAAGGGCCAGAGTCATGACACTGTTTTTTTTAAGGGAGTTCTCCATCTATACAGCACTAGGGAAGTCATCATCTAAGCTGGACTAAGACTTTCAGTGATGCTGCTGCTTTGGTCTCTTCACATGCATGTGAGTAACCAACCCTTTGTGCATAACCCCAATGCACTCTAATTCCTTTGTTCCCCAAGAGAGATGTCAGTGAAATCAAACAGTTGTGTTACATTTCCTTAAGGAAAAAGGTCACCAAAATACATGTCCACTTAAATCTTTCTAATTTTTTTTTCTTTCATGCTTGGTTTTATGTTGTTATCTTTATTTGGAAAAGCTTATAGTGATTTGTGTATTTCTTTTTCAGGTCATGATCTCACAATATAGCTCAGACTGACTCCTAATTTAATCCTCTTGCCTTGGTCTCCCCAGTGGTGGGTACACATATGTGCAACACCATACCCAGTTTCAATCGCCATTTCAATAGATTAAATTCTATTTTGCTCACTGGTTTGTCTGCTGGCCCATTGTTTATGCCCTGAAGCTTCTTTTTCTAGTTGGTCATATAAAAGTTCAGCTTTTTTAGCATGTTCCTGCATAGACTTTTCCAAGTTATCACCCAGAAAAGTGGAAAAGAAGACCATTTTTTCACAATGTTTATTGATAGATACAAGTAGATAAGATCAGGGCGTGAACATGATTTGATAGATTAAGTAGATTTAATTTCAATAGTATAATAAGGGAACAAATCAAATTCTCACCATTTGTTTCACACCCACAAAAACCACTTCAAGGGCATTAACAATCTCTAATATCTGATCATTTTTGTGCAAGTAAACTATGTTTCTTTTTAAAAAAACTTGTGCACTTGCCCAGGCTCAAGGATATTGAAATATAACACGTAAAGCCCATTACTAGAGGTAGAAATACAGGCAATATACTATTACAGCAACAACCATCAATTACAGTTAAGGATTTTCTGTAACACCCAAATGGGTAGTCTAATATTGCAACAACTCAAGTATTACTGAGCAAAGTGCATTTCTACAATATTCAGTGTTTCTATTCAGTTTTCTAACTTTAAACAGCCTATGATAACTGGCAGCAGAGAAGTTCCTTGCAATAGACTGCCTCTGCTTGAGAACCTATGATGTAATTATTGCATGCTACTAATATACTATCTAAACACTAAAGATATTCCTAAAATATTTGATGGTAGACTATGATTAAGACATTACATTACAAAAAAATCGTATGCAGAAGGAAACCCTTATTGACATGCTTCTGCTTTAAATATTGTGCCCCCAAATGAAGTCCAGTAAGTGCACGTCCTGTCATGATCCCCCTGCATTGGCCTCCATGATACGGCCCCGGTAATTTTTAATTGTCTAAAAATTTCAGGAAAAGAGCAGTAAGCCTAAATGTCAGCCAAAAATTATGGGCACCTGATCACTACTGGGTGAGGAAGAGCTGATATTCTTTTTTCTTTTTCTTTTTTTTTTTTTTTTTTTTGTCTTTTTGAGACAGGGTCTCCCTGTAGCTCCAGCTGTCCTGGAACTCATTATGTAGACCAGCCCGACCTTGAACTCACAGAGATCCACTTGCCTCTGCCTCCCAAGTTAGGGTCCCCAGAGTTCCCTCAGTACAAGTTCATCCATTGATATCTAGCCCACCAATGGAGAGAGACTCTAGATAGGTGACCATAACCTGACTCGACAGGGTTTAACACAAATGGCAGAATGCATGAATTCTGGGGTGTGTGTGGGGTATGGGAGTGTGCCAATGAGGAAGGGGACATAAAGATGACTTACTGTGATTCATATGAAATACACAAGAATTCAATTAAAATTTTACAAAAAAAATCTCAGATCAATTAAATTTTATCCATGAGAGTATTTGACAAAGAAAGACTGTAAAAATTATAAAATATCAGAAAATTTGTTGAAAAGTAATTCCTGGAAGATATGGCTTTTCTGAGGTGAATCCACTGAGTTCCTATCTTCCACATCTGTAAAAACTGCTTCACTTAGTGAGACCTTACATATTTAATGTTGTCACTTATAAAAGGTAAGCATTTTGACAGATCATATAGTAAGTCATTTTTTTCTTTGCTGCATTTACTAAAGGTAACTTGGAAAAATGTCTCTATATTGACTTTCCTTATCCTAAAATTCTCACTTTATAAAAGTTTCACAGTTCTCAAGTCCACCATTTGCTTTATGCTGTTCTTAAATCTGGGACTGTTCATTGTATTCTACTCTCAGTGAGAATTAGGCTACTTTAAAAAGTTCATATTATGTCTTATGCTTTTACTTATTGTATATTATTGAGTGCTTAGATTATGGAGCACTTAGAATGTGCAAAGCATTCCATTGGGTCTTCTGAAAGTCCCAACGATTAAATCATAAATAGCCACACAAATAAGTTCAGAGAAATTCAAATATGGATTTGTGTTTGCAATAGGCATATGGTACTTCCACCTAGAGATAGCAAAAGAAAGAAAAACAGTGAAGAGCTGCCTATGAGGTAGTTTGAACTCTTGATATGAAAATAGAAAGAAAAACAAAGAAAAATCTGGCAGGTTGATCCTAAACTAAAATGAAGAATGATCCTATGCAAAGAAAGGAAGATATGTGGGTTGAGGCAGAGAGGCATGAATACAAGGCACATGGGTTGGGGTCTAGGAAAAGACCAATTTGATGCCATTTTGAAGAGAGATATATAGTAGACTGGGGAGTCTGAATTTGCCTTGCGGCTGGAAAGAAGTGTTTGAAGGTTTATGGACAGGACCAGATCAGCTCTGTGTTAGAAAAGTTGATAGCAAGAGAGCATATCAGAAGGCCAAAAAAATGGAAGAAAGGAATGAACAGTTTTGCTTTCCAAGAGCATAATTCTAAAGAACAGAAAGGTTTAATTTTAGTAAATTAGTCCACTGTGATATCAAGAATATTTTGAAATATCCAACACTGCTAATGACAGGGATGAGTTGTCTGAGATAGTTCATCGCTGGCCACTCTAGCCTTCTATATGCAATTGGCAGTAATGTGCATGACCACACAAAAAAGAGAAACAGATTTTCCCTTCGCATCTTCATTACATTAATTAACCATTTTGATGGCTTGCTATGAGGGAGCATTTGCAACTTAAACTAATCTGTCTATCTTGAAGATATGGCTATCCATACTAAAGATAAATCTATCCTTCTACTTGCATTTGAATTTCTCAAAAATATCAGCATCAGTTGCCAAAATATCCTCAGCTAAGGTTGGAGTTTGCTCATTTTCCCAAGTTTGCTAAACAATAGGGATTCCATTTCTGATACTATAAATTCTGATCAAAAACCCATGCCTGAAGTAATAGGCTCTGTAGAGGAAGTTACTAATGTTATTTAGCTAAACTTACCCAGTGCCTAGCTACCTTCTAATTATTTATGCTCATACCAATAGACAAATGGTACTCTCAGCCTTAACCAGAGAAGCTGCATTTTTCAGTAAAATGCAGTAAATCAGGAATGCATGACTGCTCAAGGCTCTGAAAACTGAAGGTTGAGTGCTCAGCTATAAACAAGACAATTAATACTATTCCTTCCTAAGACTCAGGGAACATTGAGGACCTAGGAACAGAAAGAATGTAAGACCCAGAACTTAGGAAGACCAACTAGGAAATGGCATGTTCTAGCCGTGTTAAAACCATTCCAATCATAAACAATATGCTCCCTACATTTCAGCTTCACGTGAATGTGTGAATCAACAGCCAACCACCTATGGGTGAGTGGCTTAGAAGCCCTGCCGCTCTCCTACCATACTAGTGGCCTCCGACAGACTCTGGGATGGGGAAGTCAGCACTATGAGTTGAATAACCACCTGTGAGAACAGTAGGCTCCAAAGGAGAGTTCCAAGCCCATGGTCATAGAAACGGCCCTGGTTAAACTCACTGGATCTCAATACCATACAAAACTACATGAATATGGAAATGAGATTTATGGGAAGAAAAAGGAATTGGGGTTGACAGAGGTCAGAGAGAGACAAGTGAGAGTGTGGGGGGAAATAATGAAAATGCATTGTATAAATATGTTGTATACATTGTATACATTGACTTGAAAACAAATAAATTATAGGACAATGTTTATTTCCATATTGGAAAGATCTACCATTGAATTTACAGTAGCATAAAGGGATTTTATGTATTTAAGTAACTGAATAACTTCATTTCATTAACTATCGAAAGACCAAAGAAAGGAGTAATTGTAGCATCTCAATCATTTATTCCAATTTTGAAATAGAATAATTAAAGTCTTAGAAAACAACTATTGCAGGTCACGGGTGCACCAACCTACATTCAGACAGTACACTCATACACATAAAAATTAATAAATAAAAAAAAGAAAATAACTAAGTATTTGAACACCATGTCCCCAGTTGGTGGTGCTGTGCTGGAGGAAGCATGTTCCTAGGGGTGGGATTCAACCTTGCCCTACTTCCATTTTGTCTCTCTTGGCTTCCTGTACCTACTTGAAGATGTGAGTGCTCAGCTCTCTGCTCTGGCCATCTTTGCCACCTTTCCTCCCTGACATGATTAACTCCTAATCCTCTGGCATCATAAACCAAATAAACTCTTTTATCAGTTCTGTGTTTTTTTCACGGCAACAGAAAGTGATTAATACTCTCAGAAAATTAATGAACAACATTAAACAATTTTAACAATTCCTATAATCCTACATGTGAAAGTTAACATTGTTATATATATATAATATAATATATTATATATATATATCTTTCCTGATAGCAAACATTATTTATTTAAATATTTTCATTTTTACTTATTTTAAATTATTTTAATTTTTTTTATTTCTTGTGTGTTTGTGTGCGTGTGTATTGCCTGCATATATGTAAGAGCAGCTGTGTTATGCAATGCCTGCAGAGGTCAGAAGAGCACATGAATTCACTGGAACTGGAGTTAAGGATGGTTGTCAGCCCCTGTGATTGTTGGGAATTCAACCTAGGTTCTGAGCAAGAGCAGCTAATGCTTTTGACCCCTGAGCCATCTCTCTAGTTGCTTTACTATGTTTTAGAACAACATATAAAATAGCACTCAATTTAGCACTTGTCGTATATAGCCAATTTTGTGTTTGTTTTAGACTGAAGTTCATTCTATTGCTGAGGCTGGCGTCCTGCCTTTACCTCTGAGTTCTGGAACTAAAATAATTTACCACCATGCTAGGAAGATTCTTTGTTCAATGACACTAAACTCTCATTTGTCTTTGTCATTGTCTTTTTTTCTTCTTTTGGACACAATGTCCCTATCTTTAAAACTGAACATTTGAAGCAATGCTAATAAACATGTCTGAGATTTATATGATCCTGATCATCTGTAAAATACCATAATCACATATAATTCCTCTTTCATTAATGAAATCTCTGATATAAGTTGTTTACAATTTATAGATTAGCATTGACCATGATGAAAAATTGGCCTCCTTGCTTAATGGGAGCAGAAGAATAAGGAAGTATGTAACTTTCAACATTATTCAGAGAGTGTTTATGATTTGGTATTGTTAAGATTGTACCGTAATAGAGACGCCATAACGCGCCAGGCCCATGAATTGTCAAGAATCCAATATTCAACCTTTTGGAGAACCTTCAAACAGAAAGAGAAGACTAACTTAGGCTTCCAACAATCCAAATATACACAAAACTGAAAACCTGAAACAGCCAATAAAAAAAAAAAAAAAAAAAAATCAAAAAAAAAAAAAAAAAAAAAAAAAGCATCGGAAGGAGGCAAGCAAAACCATCCACTAATATAATGAAAAGTCATTTGTGACTTTAACCACAAAAGGGAAACCCATATGCCAAGGACAAGACGACAGGGACAACATTGGAAAGGCACAGGATACCCCACACCAGGCCTACCAAACCTGGAGGAGATAGCCACAATGGGATCCCCTTGGAGGAGACCCAAGGAAACAGATGCTTAGACGAATAATTGCCAGAACATACGCAGAGAAATAATTAAAGAAAATAAAGAAAAGTCATGAACTAAAAGAGAGAGAATGAAAAACTCAAAAAGGACCTAGAGGGATACAATGACAAACTTCGGAGAAAGAACTTAAAGGAACAGAATGACAAAACTTCACAGAAAGAACTAGAGGGAGAAACAAAAAACAAAACTCCAATGGAAGTAGAAACACTGAAAAAGGAAGCCAACCAAAGAAGAAAGAGGCACCAGAAGAGATTAGAGAAGCAGAAAGAAGAGATTGAGAAGCTCAAAAAGGAAATGGAGGTACTAAAGGAAAACACAGGAAACAAAAAAGGAATTAGAACACTCAGTCAACAAAAGAAGAAAAGAAAAGAAAAGAAAAGCACTCAAAGTAGAATGAAGGAAGCAGAAACAAAAGAATATCAGACCTGGAGATAACACAAGGCAAATAAAAAGCTCAAATAAAGATTATGAAAAATTTTAAAATACAACAAGTGGAACAACCAGGAAATATGGGACACATGAAAGACAAACCTCGCGCATCATAGGAATAGAGCGAGGAGAAGAATCTCAAGAGAATAGTATTGATCAGATCTTCAACAGAATAATAGATGAAAATTTCCCCAAACTAAAAATAGACAAGCCCATACAAATACAAGAAGCACATAGGACCCCAATATAGACAAGATCCGAAAAGAACAACCCCACGCCATATCATAGTTAAAATGCTTAGATGCCCAAAACAAAGACAAAATTCTGAGGGCCACAAAAGAAAAACACAGTACATACAAAGGGAAACCCATCAGAATTACAACTGACTTCTCGCCTCAAACAAAAGCAAGAAGAACATGGAGCAAAGCCTTCCCCTGTGCTAAGGGACTATGGATGCAACCCAAATACTTTACCCAGCAAAAATGTCGACCTATACTTGAAGGAGATGAGAAAAATCTTCCATGACTATAAACAAGATGATGAATACATTTGGAAAACCAACTCTTCATAAAATACTTGAAGCAATTCAAAGGGCAAAGAGAGGAGCAACAACCTCAAACACCTAGGAAAAGAAACTAATAAAAACATAACCATAGGAGCAAAATCAAAGGCTAGAAGTCCAAATGGATAATAAAAGTGAAGGGAAGCAACTCCATCTTTTCAATTGTAACCTTAATTATTAATGGTCTAAATCCCCAATCAAAAGGCATAGAAGCTGGGAGAATGGTTAGGAAACAAAACCCATCTATATGCTGTCTACAGAAAACCCATCTCAATTTCAAGGATAGGCACACAACTTAAGGTGAAAGTTGGAAGAAAGTATTCCAAGCAAATGGTGACCAAAAAGAAATCGGTTTGTGCTATTCTAAATCAGACAAAATAGACCTCAAAGCCAAAAAATCAAAAGAGACAAAGAGGCCATTACATCCTTATTAAAGAACAATGACGATGAAGATTCACAATCATAAATAATATATGCACCAAACACTAGGTGCACCAAAACTTTATAAGAAATTCTTCAGGATCTTAAGGCCCGATTAACCCCAGCACACTTAATAGCTAGGGGACTTCAATACCCCATTAAGTCCTCTAGACAGAGTCAACAGGACAAAGGAGTAAACAGAGAGACATCTGAACTAAATGACACAATACACCAAATGGACCTCACAGACATCTACCGAATATTTCACCCAAACACAGAGAATACACTTTCTACTCAGCACCTCAATGGAACATTCTCCAAAATAGCCATATACTGGGACACAGGGAAAAACTCAACAAATATAAAAAGATTTGAAATAATCTCATGCATTCTATCAGACCACAGTGCAATAAAACCTCGATATCAACACCAGAATAAACCCTACACACCTACAGAACACATGGATGACTAAACAACACTCTCTGGAATATGAGTGGGTCAAGGAAGAAATTAAAAAAGAAATAAAACATTCCTGGAACTGAATGACAATGATATAAACAACACATGCAAAATCTTATGGGACACTCTTAAAGGCTAATCCTAAGAGGTGAAGTTATAAGCTCTAAGTGCCCACAATTAAAAAAACCAGAAAGAGCCACAAGTAAACGATCTAACACTGCAGCTAAAAATACTTGAGAGACAACAACAAATGAACCCTAAACGGAGCAGAGCAAGAGAAAATAAACAAAAATCAGAGCAGAGATCAATGAAATAGAAAACAAAGAAAAACATACAAAAAATCAATGAATCCAAAAAGTTGGTTCTTTGAGAGAATAAACAAGATAGACAGACCCTAGCCCAGTTAAAAAAAAAGAAAAACTCCAAATCAATAGAATCTTGATAAAGGGGGAAATATCACAACAGACAATGAAAAGATCCAGACAAGTCATACGGCACACTTCAAAAACTATATCTCTACTAAGTTTGAAAACCTAGAAGAATATGCAATGAATATCTGAAAATCCTGGGAATCACCAAAAGCTCAACCAAGAAGAGATTCACAGCACCTAAACGACCAATAGCGTACTAGGAAGAAATCGAAGATGTAATAAGTAGCCTCCCAACCAAAAATGCCAGGCGCCGTATTCACGGCAGAATTCTATAAAAATATTTCGAAAAGACTTCAAATCATTACTACTTAAATTGTTTAGAAGGATACAAACGGAGGAATCTCCCAATATCCTTCTAATGAAGCCAGCATTACGCTACTACCAAAACCAGGGAAAGATACAACCAAAAAGGAGAACTATAGACCCATCTCCCTATGAACACAGATGCCAAAAATTCTAAACAGGATTCTGGCAAATCGCATACAGACTCACATCAAGAAAATCATCCACCATGACCAAGTTGGATTTCATACCAGACATGCTGGGATGGTCTCACATACGAAAATCAATTAAACACATCAAACATATCAATGGACTGAAGAGACAAAAACCAGCCTCAATTCAATACCATGCAGATAGAAGCCTTTGACAAAATCCAGCACCCTTTCATGTTAAAGTCCTGGAGGGAATTGGTCTGGAGGGTATTCATTCCTCAATCGTAATCAAAGCATCTATACAGGAAAACCCACAGCCAATATCATCCTAAAATGGGGAAATGACAGAAAGCATTCCCCTTAAAGGGTAGGAACTCGGCAAGGCTGCCCCCCTGTCACCACTCCTCTTCAATATAGTCTAGAAACTAGCAAGGGCAATAAAGGCAAAAAAAATTAAAGGAGTTCTAATTGGAAAAGAGGAAGTCAAGCTATCCCTTTTTGCTGATGATAATGATGTCTACTAAGGATAAGACCAAAAAACTCCTAGAAACCACAGAAAATATCCTTAGAAATCGACTTAAGGAGCTTGGAATCAGTTGCAGGGAACCAACAATAATACCTGTAGAAACATATTTCAGTGCCTTCTGTACACCAGAACAAGCACATTGACAGTAAGGACTTACAAGAGACGATTTACCCACTCACATATAGTCCTCTAAATAACAACATAAAATACCTAGAACAACCAACCAGAAGACACCCAAGGAATCTCTCACACAGCAAAAATTTTAAACCCCTGAAAAAGGAATTGAGGAAGACATCAGAAAAATGAACAAACCTCCCATGCTCATAGTTTGGAAAAAGTACAATATAGTAAAAATTCCATCCTACCCAAACTATGTGTAACATTAAGTGCATCCACTCAGAATCCCCGAGAGTTTTTTCACAGGCCTGGGAAAAAAAAATCCTCAATATTTCATTTGAAAAGCAAAATAAGACCCGTCGAAATAGCAATAGACCCCTATGAAAGGTCAACTACAGGGGGACTCGCCGGCTCTAGTACCCAACATCAATCCTATACTATCGGCTCAATTAGTCATAAAGAACCAGCCTGGAGACGGTACTGGCACAAAAGAAACAGACCAATGACCCAATGGAATAATAATGAAGACCAACCTAGACTCCAATACAATTTCAGCCACTCTCATATTTGACAAGGGGCCAAGATGAGACCCACAAGAAAGAAAGCACAGCATCTTCACCAAAAGTGTGGCACCAAAACTGTGCATGAAATCACCACTTGATTTCCACACACCATAGTAGAGAGAAGATAATCCATTCTTATCAAACCCCGTTAATATCTATCTTCCTCTAACCTGCTTTGTACATACAGGTCACATGTATCAAATCCTTTCTAGATGGACCAAAGACCTCAAGTGAACGCACCAAAACTTCTGGAGGTGATAGAAGAGAAGCCTGGCAGCAGACTACAAACATGATAATAGTTGTAAGAAAAGACTTCCTAAAACACGACAGCAGCTGCACTAAGAAATAAGATCTGACAATTGACACAAGTGGGACCTCATTTAAACTCAAAAGCTTCTATAAAATGAAAGAAAAAAAAAAAAAAAAAAAAAAAAAAAAAAAAAAAAAACAGAGTGGGAGGAAACCTCATCAGCTAGATACAGCTGACAAAGCATTAATTTCCGGTGTATACAAGTATTCACTAAAAAACAAAGAAGAAAGAAAAAAATGAATCATTCAAAAGGTGGAACAAAGAACTGAATAGAGATCACAGAGGAGGAATTAATGATGGCTGAGAAGCATTTTAAGAAGTGGTCAACATCTCTGATAATTAAGATAAAATGCAAATGAAAACCACTCTGGAGGAGAATGATACCACTTACTCCATTTGAAACTGGGCTTAGGATCAGGAACATTGAATGGACACCAAGTGCATGGAGAAGGTGTGGGGAAAGGGGAACACTCATCCATTTGCTTGGTCGGGAATGTAAACTTGTACAGCCACTATGAGAAGAAGGCTGTGAGAGAACCTTAAGAAAGTACTCAAAATGAAAGCCTTGTTTCTGCCATTTGACTACAGTCAATACCACTACCCTGTGATAATTACCACACAAGACCACAAAACTTACTCAGTCAAGAAAGATACAATGCAGCAGGCTATGTTATTGCAGCCTCGTTCACAAAGCAAAAAGCTGGAACCAGCCCAAGTGCCCTCAACTGACAAGATGGATGAATAAATGATCTACTTATGTTACATGTCGTAACATGAACTATGCAGCAAGTAAAGAGGATCAGTACCATCATGAATATTTTGAACAGGTAAATGAGAATGGATGGCTGAAGATATTGTGTTAAACGATGCAAGTAACACAGTCCCGAATGAAAACACAAACCTTACAATATGTTGTCCCTCATATGTGACATGATGCCTAGTACTGCTTACCAACCAAACACCAGATATAAATATTTCATCATTGGAGAGGAGGCATAGTAAAGGAACAAAAAGACTGTGCTAGTAGAAAATGGGACTCGATAGAGCTAGTGTGAGATTGGAAAGGCCGGGGGTGCGGTGGGTGAGCGGAAGAGGCCGATAGTGGTGTATATTTCTGAGGGTTAAGGCCCCATACCTTAAATGTGACGTGGATGACTCAGCGAGAGTTGACACAGTACCCAGTTCCCTCTCACCGTTCTAGACACTGTCTACAGGACACAATGGTGTTTTAGGCACTGTAGTAAAAGTAAATAAACAATGAATGGTGATATGGAAATCAACATGGTTTAGAATGCTGATAAAAATGGTAATTGCATCTGAAATATAAATGGAGATAGTTAATTCGTCTGTTGCGCCCACATTTGCTTTACATAAAATCTTAGAACAAAACTTTGGGACTGGACAGCCATTACAAATGGTTCTCTAATAATTTCTTTTTGTACGTATCTACCTTGTGGAGCACCTAGTTTTAATGATGATAAGATAAATTTGTTTCTCCCAAATTATTCATCAATACCATCATACCCAAATACAACAATGGCCCTGTGAATTTGCACTGACAATCTATATGCCTTGTACCCACACCTATATATTCATGCCTATAATTACAACATCTCTGGAGACTCATACGACCACCTCTAAAAAACAAGGGGTGAAGACAGAAATATCATGATACCTTCATTCAACCCCTTGTCAACTTAAATCTAAAAATCTAACTCATGGGGAAAAATTTGTTTGTTCAAAGCACAACTATCTGTCTACCCAACAGCAACGGCGAGAAAAAGAAAACTTACAGTTGCTAGCCTTCCGTAGGGGATGCACCAAAAAACAGTGGGCAACGATGAAGGCGACGTGAGCTAACATTCCAAAAAAGATAAAGCGCGCCAGATTGCCTAAACATTCGAAGCCCCCTTGTGGATCCTGTACACTGTCACAAATTTATTTATAATGACGGTGTCCTAATAAACTTTACCTTCTAGGTGCCCAAAGTTTTAATACGAGAGAACTCCTGCCTTCCCACCCAGTGTCCTCAGTTTAGAATCAAGTTTCGATGAAATATTGAAATATTTAGACAGTCGCTCGGCCCAACTGTCTAAGATGGAGACAACTATTAGAGGTGGATTCTCTATAAAACCGGTAAACATAGGCTATCTTAATTGACTACTAACAGGAAAACTGCTGAATGACTAGCTCTCTTTCAGACCACAATTATAATACTAAAGTTCCGTTATGGCTCATTGCACTTCGGCAAAATAACGTAGTACTTCACAGAGCGCTACAAGCACAAAGATTGTCGTCTTACCGAGGGTCCAGGGGGGAGGAGCCAGGGGGATGTCCGCATAGAGGCCCACAAAAGGAGAGGGCGGTGCCTGGGTGGGTGCGCGTGTGGTGGCGGTAAGTGGGAGGTTTTTTTGTATACCTACAGTGGGGGGGAGATGATCGGCTGAATTTAGACCTGTATGTTGTAACGTTCTTCCTGATCTTTTGTGGTTTTTTTTGCGTAACATGGAGGATGTATTGAACCACACAGCAATTGTGTACAGATGGCCTCTGGAATGCCAGGTAGAGTGTTACCAAAGGACACCAAACCAATAAAGCAAATAGGGGTTTCTCCCTAGCAAAGACAAACACCACCGGTATCAGCACCAAGTAATACACCTCACCTGCCTGGACATACCGTGCCAGCATATGCAGCCATGTGCCTGTATATACCAAACCTAATTGTCTATTGGCTCTCCCCTTGTAGAAATAACCTATTATCGGCTGATGTCCACAACTGACATCCTCTGACGTTAGATGTATAGGCCACTCAAGTAAACCCTTCATTATAACAGCCCCTAGGCAAATGATAATTCATGGATTAACATAAAATCCAAAAATCTGTGTCTATAACAAGGTAATCTACCATAAAAATTAGTACTTTTTAAATCCTATATATCTAATTGCTTTTTCTTCATTAAGGGATCGAAAGTATTCCTGGACAAGACTTTCAGCCCCCATGAAATTGAAACATGCCAGAATTGACCAGATCTAAGTCAATATCAGCTCCAGAAGATGGACTGTACCTCTCATCCTACCTTGCCCCTTTCTAAGCCATTTGTGGGAACACTCTGGGAGAGATTTACGGGCGCGTGGGTAAATAAGCGCTGCATGGTGGTTGATATCTGCTGATCCTCCATATCAGATATGTAAAAAAAGCCTGTACCCTGCCACTGATTGCTTTTTGCCTGGGTTAGGGTGTGCACCCTTGCCAGATTAGTTTGCGATAGGATGCTTTCAGTATTTCATGAGTTATCACATAGCTAAAATTTAAAAATAAAAAAAAACTGAAAAGTATTGCGGACGTCGATGGCCAGATATGCAATATCTGGGTCATTTGTCTGAAGGATGGGGGTTGGGTGGGGAGGGAAAGAGAAATAAGCCTAAGTGAATTGGAAAAAATGATGAAATGCACAAAGCATCAATAAAAATTAATTTTGTGTGGGTTTTTAAAAAAAAAAAAAAAAAAAAAAAAAAAAAAAAAAAAAAAAAAAAAAAGATTGTACCGTAATAACAACTCCACAGCTGTTGGCTTGGAATAGCACTAACAGCTATCATTCACACATTCTCTGCATAATTAAATGGATCATCTTTGTTGTATTTCATACTTGGACCTTTGAAGGTCTACTGCATAAGACTCCTTCATGTGGAAGTTGCACCCTCACTTCTATTCTCTTCTATGCTTCTCTAAAAGTGACTCCTGTCATCTCAGCTGAGAGACAATTGGCCAGAATTAGTCACATGGTTCTCACCATCAAGGGCCTGTGAAGACTAAAACATGCCTTTCATAGAACCATGAGTAAAATCTGTCTCATATAATGTTAAATCCTGCAAAGGAAAAGGCAGACTTAGAGAGATTAACTCACTCTCTAATTCTGTGACCAGAAAGGCAGTGGTGGAACAATTTATTTTTTAAATTTTATTTATTTTATTATGCGTATGAATGTACTGTCTGCATGTAGGTCTGTGCACTCGTGTCGTGCAATGCCGCGGAGGTCAGAAGAGGGTATCGGATTCCCCTGGAGCTGGAGTTAAAGACAGTTCTCAGCCACCATGTGGGTGCTGGGGATGGAACCTGGGTCCTCTACAAGAGCAGTCGGCGCTCTTAACCACTAGGCCATCCCTCCAGCCCCGGAACAGACAGAATTTAAAGATGGGAGATTTCCTTTTACTTCAAAATTGTAAAGTTTTTACCTTAGTACTAAGGAAACATTTTCTAAGACAAACAATAGGTATTCACAATTGCGGGCTTTGTTTGCGTAGCCAATTTCATGTCTTTAAGATCAAACTTTGAGTTTAGAAAATTCTCAGGTGCATTTAAATCTCATCCTAAGTGGAAATATCATTTCATTTGTAGATTTCTGCCCATACCTAGACAAATAGCTAAGGCCAGAAAGATTTAATTTCATTACAGCATTTTACATATGATACAGATGTAGAGGTAACTCCATTAGTCAGTAGTAAATGCCTAAAGCCACTACACATAACTCAAGTGCTACCCAGGTATCCATGGCTGCAACTTCTCCTGAATGTCACCATCTTGAAAGGAATATGACAGCCAAGACCTGTTTTCCAAATGTGATCGATAAAGGCCTTAGCACATATGAGAGTCTGTTCCTACATTTTCTTAGTTATTTTTTCCTTCATTTTCAAGCAGAGATGTTAAAGGCAAATGTAATTTTTTTCCAGATTCCTTTTTCTGTGAATCAAATCTTAACATATCTCTTCCACATTCACTGTATTTCTTTCTTTTTAAAAATTCCACGTACATACCCACTCTTTGATCTAAGAAATTTAGGCAAGAATGTTCAAAACATTTGGACTCTTAAGCTCTGTCTGGCAATATTATCTTTTGCCATCTGTTTGTTCTTAGTCTCTATCATTCATTTCATGAACAATTATGAAACTCAACTTAAAATGCCTTTTTGTCTTTGCTTGATAACCCTGCTGGAACCTTTCCCCAGAGACTTTATGTCTTGTAGCCTACCTATCCTGATGTCTTTTGTTGAGCAAAATAATCTCACTGTAACCTTCCTCTGGGTAAATGATTAGGGGGTCAGCCCACTGTCCATTACATCCACTTTCCTATCAAATCTCAGCGTGCAATTGAACTAGCTTATTGTTTATTCAATAAATTGACCCTTACTAAAGTGGAAGAAATAATAATGCATTATTTGCTAAAGGATTTTTATTTTTGCATATATGCCATTATTAAACCAGAACGGCAAAAATTAGACATTTTTGACACTTCAACATGTCAATGAGGAAAATCCATGAATTTGCATTTAGTGTTCCAGTGAAAATACCTGAGCCCCACAGTCCTGTGGCTCCTGAAGGCATTGTGAAGGTAGGTCAGCACAGTCCATTCCTTCCTCTGGCATGGGTGCCAGACCTGTCACAATACATTCTGACGGCAATGCCTGGCAGTAAATATGGGGAAATGGCTTCACCCAGATCTCAGTGCTAGGCTGTCCTTGGAAAAGCTAGAGACATCATTTTTATTTCATGTAACAGAAATTTATGAAAACTTTGATAGAAAAAAACTCAGATTTGTAAACCATATCTCGGATCTGAGCTTTTTGAGGCATTCAAACTCTCTATGAATCATTTAGAACTGAGATTGTGAAGTTTTTCCCCATGTATGGGAGACTTTCTAGCATACTAAGCTGAAAATGAGACAGAACTACATACATATTACATTCCAGAGTATCAATTACCTTTAATATCATAATATTCATTTCTCTTTAATTGGCAGTATTTGGAAAAGCTGTCTTTAACTAGTCTGTTTTAAAACACCTCACTTGTGCTTGTTTTTGAGGGGGAAGAAATGGCCAAGTTATCACTTAGTGAGATGTATAAAAGGCAATGTGTATCCCTGCACAGCTTCAGCACCATCAATAGTGTGTTAAAATAATCTAGACAGCCTTCTAATTCCCACCTTTTTAATTTTCCCATTGATAGATGAGAAACTAGAGGGACAGAAAATTTAAGCAACTCATCGGAGATCACACAGGCACTAATCAGTACAGGTGACAGCCTTGAATAGATATAAAAGTTTCTGGCAGTGCAAGAGTCAACTGCCCTTCCTTATGCAAAGATAACTTTCTTTACTTATCCTCTGTGTTATGTGTGACTCTTATCAAGGAATATACCTGAAGCTCAGTTTGGAGGTTCTTCCATTAACTTTTAATGCAAATACAGCGTCTTTCTTACCTCTCCCTGTGATCATGTAATTAGGGTAGATCACAGGGCTATCACCATAGAAGGTGGAGTCCAATTACTTAGATTTCTGTTAATTCCAAGAATGCCTCACTTATTTCAGTTATTCTCTCTCTCAAGCATCTGACACGGATGGAAAATCCCTCTGTTTTCAGGCGAACATCTACCTAGCTTTCATGCAAAACACCATTTCTATGGCACTGAAGTGTTTGCTTACAGCATGCGGGCAGCTGCCTTCAAAACAGTCTTTCTCAAGAAAATGGTACAATGAATAAATAAATCCTAATATTCTAGCACAGCTCACTTACTTTATAGAAAGGAACAAACAATGGCTATTTGTTTTTATGCTGCACACAGGTGAATCTATCAATTTACAAGATTTTTTTTTTTTTATTTGGTCTTTTTTTTTTTTTTTTTTTTATTTATTTCTGTATGTGTATGAATGTACTGTCTGCATGCAGGTTTGTGCACTCGTGTCGTGCAATGCCGCGGAGGTCAGAAGCGGGTCTCGGATTCCCCTGGAACTGGAGTTCTCCTGGAATTGGAGTTTCAGACGGTTCTCAGCCGCCATGTGGGTGCTGGGGATCGAACCCGGGTCCTCTGTAAGAGCGGTCGGCGCTCTTAACCGCTAGGCCATCTCTCCAGCCCCTTTTTTTTGGTCTTTTTGAGACAGGGTCTCCCTGTAGCCCCAGCTGTCCTGGAACTCACATTGTAGACCAGGCTGGCCTTGAACTCACAAAGATCCGCCTGCCTCTGCCTCCCAAGTGCTAGGATTAAGGGTGTGCACCACCATGCCCGGCAATTTACAAGATATTTTTGAGAGCCAATTATTGCCTATCTAGAGTTATATACAGTGGTGTTTTTTTTCTATTCAATCCAAATATTATATATCATCATTCTACTGTTAGATATATACAGATTGTTTCCCCACCATATCCTCTTGAGAGATGACAGGCAATAAAGAGAAACAATTCCTTGATTGAAAAAGGGTGCTTCTGGCACTCTTCTAGAGCTGGTAATAAGTCAAGAAACAAGAGCAAGGCAGCCTGTCTTTGTCATTCAGGTTGGTGGGAACAGGGCAGCCAAAGTAGGTAAGGGGAAAAAAATGGAAGGGAAGCACTGAGGATTTCAAATACTCTCGTGTATAATTCTCCCTCTTCAAAGAACTGTTAATAAATGACAGAATGAATAGATAATAATTCTATGGAATGCATAGGTCTGATACTACTTAGATCTCTTGAAAAGTTTATGATTTAATGAAAACTAGTAAGACACACTGTATCTTCTGAATAAACTTTTAGGGGAAGTCCTCTATCATCTGTGTGAAATTTAGCATGCATATGATTAGAATCAGATGCATCATGGAAAAGGATATGTCAGCTTAAATACCCAAATATTATTAACCAAAACAGAAAACCACTCAACTATGCCCCTTACCAACTAGCTCTTCTTCATCTAGGTTCCCATAAAAGGCAGTGTCTTTCCTCCAGGTAGAACATAACATGTAGCAGCAAAGAAAGACACTGCCTAATTTATATACTTGTACATCTGGATAAATTGTTCCTAAAATGTGCCTCATGACACTTGTGAGAAATATGAATGAATGGATTTTGATTTAGGCCTGATATGAAACTAATAAATATCATTATATTTTTAAAAGTAGACTATAACAAGTGTCCTCCCATACAACACAGTCATTTGAAAACCATTATTTATCTGCTCAGAGATATAATTTGTGAGCTGATTTCTTGTTTCTTTGGAGGATGTCAATCAGTTATGATAACAGGATTTTATTTGAGAACCCTATTGCTTCTACTGTTTCTGGATCAAAGAGACCTTTACACTACTTTAAGATGTAATCTTATTTCATTCTTTAGTCAGAATGGCTAAAATCAACAGAAGAAATGGTACTAAATGCTAGTGAAGATATCGGGAAAGAGGAAGCCTCGCTCACTGCTGGAAGTATTACAAACTGGTGTAACCACTGTGCAAATCAGTACGGAGAATGCTTAAAAATTAAAAATAAAGTCACCATATGATCCTACTATACCACTCCTTGGCATATACCCAAAGGACTCCTACTACAGAGATACTTGTTTAGCCATGTTTGGTACTGGTCTTTTCACAATACCTAGGAAATGGAAACAGCTTAAAGGTCCCTCAACTGATGAATGGATACTGGAAATTTAAACGATGGAGTTCATCTCAGCAGTAAAGCAAAAAGGAAAATTGCAAGTAAATAGATGAAACTAGAAACTGTTATACTAAGTGAAGTTTCAAAGACTCAGAAAAACAAACAATATTTGTTGTCCCTCATTTATAGTTCCTAGCTTCAGATCCTTAGTATTGAGTATATATCCTGATGTAACCACAGGATCCAGGGAAATGGAAAGGAGCCATGGGAGAAAAGGGAGAAAAGGAGCAAAATAGAGAGGGATAGTAAGAGTCAGGTGTTATCAAAGGAGAAATAGTGGAGTGGAAATGGGGAAGGAAAAGAAAGGGTTTGGATTATATATTATATATATATATATATTACCTACCAATATATATATAAGGTAATAGATATCTAGCAAGGAGCACGAGAGAGAAGCCGAAAGAGGTGGCATATGAGAGGTATGAGAACAGAACGAGTACAGACAGACAGACAGAGACAGACAGAGACAGAGAGACAGAGACAGAGACAGAGACAGAGAGAGGCAATAAATAATGCTCAGATGCTATGAAAACCCAGAGGGAAAGGAATTGTTCAAATGCCTACTGAAAAATACACTTACAGTATATACATGAGTGTATATACTGTATATACACAGCTGAAGTCTATACAACAAAAAGCACAGTGCCAGGCAGGAATTTTGAGCAGTTTGTCAGGGTAGTCCAAGAGATTCTGAAAATAACACAGCCTACTACCGCAGCCCTTGATTGCCTCCCAGAACCTGAAAGTAAGACCCTATAACGATAGATATGACATACTTTCTACACAAGATTTGAAGCAATCAAGCTAGAGCTGATCTGGAAGCCCCCATGAAGACACAGTCTACGAAATATCAGAAGATACTAAGCAAATGACAAGCAAGAAAACCAATCAATGATTCAACCCATGAATAAAGTTTATGAACCACAACAATGACCACCTCATGCAATAATCTCTATCAGTACAGTAATGACACTTTTATCCTATGGGTAATTAATTTTCCTCTAATTGGAATTAAGGTCCACTCAGTGGGTGGGAACTAATGTGGGATACTGTAAACATAGCCAAATACACATGGCTGAAGAAGTCGTAGATCTTAAAGAATAACTTACATTTATTACATTCTAAAACCAATATAATTCTGTACTGTATTACAAATTAACATCCTTATATTTACAAAGAAGTGTACCTACAGTCACTCATCAAAATGCTTCTTTTTGCAACAGATGGAAACTATTATAAAATTTCCCAACATGCCAAACAGAGAGAATAATTGTGAGGTGCCCATTCCTAAGTGACAGTGCAAGATCTACACCTAAGGCTTAAGGAACATAGAGGAACAGGAGGAAAGAATATTAGTACAGCTATCAACCTTCACCAGTGAATTTTCCTCATGAAAGATATGGTTAACCCAGAATACTATAGCCACCCAAGTGTCAAGAATAAGAAGTTACGATCCACCACTTACTTTCAGACTCTGTAATTACTGTATATGAGTGGAAAGTATTATGTCTTCATATTTGAGAGCAATATAAAATTAAAGGAGGAAAATATGAATTCCTAAACATAAAAAGACTGAGAGAAAGATGCAGGGCAGTTATGACAGAGTGCATGATCTTGGGTTGGGTGGGGGGGACAGAAAGGGGAATATGTCTAAACTGAAGTGAGAAATGGTGTCTGAAATACACAAAACAACAATAAAAACATTATAAAAAAGAAAGAAATTGCAGATTGCTTATGTCCGAGTACGACACCTGTTTTAAACCTCTGCCACCCAGGGTACAGAGAGCTGTGTGGAAGAGGGAGCAAGAAGATTTTGAGTCAGCAGTGGTCGAAGACCAGAAGGAAACAGTTTTCCAGACAACTACTTGGTTACTCATATGTGCTCACAACAATGTGACAACATGCACAAGACCTATGTAAGCTCAAGCCAGACAAAAGTCCATATAGGCAAAGAAATGGGGAAGTGGGGATGAAAATTCAACATTAGTTGAGAAACTATTGGGAATGGGCAACTACTGGTACATGAAGAGTCAGATCGTTTGTGTGTGCTTTAGCCGGAGCCACGTGGCTTTTACATTTTGCTTACTGGTATTTTTTTTTTTTACTTTAACATGGAAATTCCATTTTCCCCATTTGTATAACACACACACACACACACACACACACATATATATATATATATATATATATAGTACACAAAATAAATAAGTACATACCAATACATACATACACCTGTCACCTGAGTTGGAGGGACTGGTTTCTTTTCTTCTTCCTTCCTTCCTTCCTTCCCTTCCTTTCTTTTCTTTCTTTCTTTCTTTCTTTCTTAATCTTTCTTTCGTTGTCTTTCTTTTTTTCTTTCTTCTTTTTACCATAAAGATGTCAGTCAGGTTTTTAATGATATGATGTGACATAGGGTAAAACCATGCTCCATTGGATGGACTCACAATGAAGAACGTTTGGGGACACAACCTTGAAATAAATTAACCTTTAAATATTTATGGACAGAATTACATGCAATCATGGCAGGTGGACCATAAACAGAGAAATGATAAGATTAGAAAAAGTGGAACGTAAATTTTAAAAATATTCTAAATATAGTGCCGGGGCGTCGGTGGGCCGCACGCCCTCTTGTAGATCCTAGCAGCCATTGGAGGCAGAGGCAGGCGGATCTTTTGTGCAGTTCAAAGGCAGCCTGTCTACCAAGTGAGTTCCAAGGCGCTGGGCTACAGGGAGACCTGTTCTCAGAAAGACCAAAAAAAAAAAAAAAATAGTGAAAAAAAATACTGTTGGTTTGGCCTGATCTCATTCTTACTCTCAGTGCATCAACTCCGTGGCCTGCCGCTGCCACTGCTTTCGGCACTACTCAAAGAGATGAGACACAGCATTTGGTAGCCTTCCAAATATGGACGAGACTCATATCTCTCCAATTTAATCTTCCAACCTTCAATGCCCAGAATGGGGACTACTGAGATACCAGCTTGTGGACTAAACACCTAAGAGGATGTCAGCCTCGTCAGATAACGACTGCCATTGTTAGGCTACTGGGCTGTATCATGGAGGGCCAGTTGCCAGGGGGATCGAGATCAAGGACACGTGCTTACTGGACTTCAATTTAGGACCTTGGGGGGGAGGGAAAGACCCCTATGTGGTCTTTCCCTACCATGGTCGCAGGACTGATAGTTGTTTGGGAATTGCCAAGGAGGAACTTTCTGGCACTTCCATGATGAAACAGTAACCATCGTTTAAAGAAAAAAAAAGTCCTACAATTCAAGTGATATATATTGTACTATATATTATATATAATCATATATATATATATATATATATATATTGTAGCAATACAAGTTGGAGAGAACAGCAATAAAAGAACTGAAAAAAAACTCTGGAAAGACTCAGAAAAATATACAGGACATGTATGGCAGAGTGTAGGGACTCGGGGGGTGGGGGGCATGGAAAGTGAAGAGATTCTAGATTCGATTGAGAAAGGATGTATGACCTATCGAAAAAGTTTAATAATAAAACATTTATTTATAAAAATAGTGATTGAAATTTTCAAAAAAAAATCAATAAAGTAAGGCATATACCACCAAAGCTGGTTTCCACCAGAAAAGGAGATGGAGATTGAGGAGACGGAGCAAGACTGTTAGGTCTGCGGAGCTCCTGTTGTAAGAAGTATCTCAAGTCTGAGGTTTGGAAAAAAAGAATATGGAATCTTCCTTGTATTTTCTGTATAGCATTGCATTTTAAAGCACAGGCTGCTATTTTAAGTTTCTTGCACTTTTATAAGTTCTCACACAGAGTAAAGGAGTAATTAGCAGTGAAGTTCTCGAAATGTTCACTGTGACTCAAGTCAAGACTGGTTTCACCACAATCCTCGTCATTTCCTGGATATGTGCAGGCTGAGGTGAAGCATGTCAGTAGGACTGGTTTATGGTTTCTAGGTCATCTTCCACAAGCATGGATTTTGAGTCTTCTCAGGGAGTATGTTGGTTGAACTTCAGCACCATTTTTATCCATTCCTTTTTTACTTCGGGTGACTTTAATTTTCTCATGTAAGACACATGATATTTTATTCATTAGTTTTCTGTTACAATAAAGTATGTTTCTAGAGCTCTGATGATCTTTTAGTTATTATTGTCTTTCAGTGAATATTGTGTACAAATCCTGTATTTATTGGGCAAGTAAAAAATTAAGATGTTCATTTTCTTCATCCTGACTCATTGCAGTTGTTGTTCCTCATGTGATTTTCTCAAATTGGGAAGATCTATGGATGAATTAATCCACATCTAATGTTTGTCTCCTACTTGCCAAAGAGGGAAACATAACACAGAATATCACATTTTGATCAAGTCCCACATCTCAGGTTAGCTTACCATGATTGTATCTTCTAAGTATGTATTGGTACTGAATTTAAACCTTCTCAAATAATTTCAAGAATTTTTGTCTTTTTTAATTGAAAGTTTATGAATTTCATACAATATACTATGAGCAGTAATTTACAGGAGAATAGGAAACTTATAAGAAATGATGCTTTCACCCAGCAACTTTTAGCTGTAGAGATAGAATCTTGTGAATCCTTCTCCCCAAGAGACAGAAGTGAGTCCACTCCCCTTCATCATCTTCAGCAACCATTAAAAATTAATATATACCTGGGTGGGGGAGGTTGAGGCTTTTTGGGTTCCTCTACCATGACTGACTGAATGACAAGAGATCCAATGTCTGAAGATCTCCTGAGGGTAATGAGAGTGGTAAGAGTCTAAGAGGTCAATAGCCATGTCATTCCCAAAAGACAACTTTCCATCCCTTCATCCAGTTCTGGCATTCTTTCAGTTCACTCGTCCATGGTGTTCTCTGTACCTTAGAGGGAGTGTTAGAGAGGTCCATTTAGAGTAGGCACTCAGCGCCACTTATTCTCAGCAGTTTAACACATTATAGATTGCTGAGTTGACTGCTACTCACTGTCAAGGGAAGTTTTTCAGACCAGAGAGCAGTACTAATTATGTTTATTTATTAAGATGCCAGCAGTAGATTCTTACTAAGGCTAATAATTCCCCTAGCCATGGGGTTTTGACAAGGATTATAATACCAGATGTGAATTCTCTGTAGAACTAGATTTAAGCTCAGTCGGAAAGTAGTTAGTTGCACCCATAACAGCATGCTATTTTTTTGCATCAGTAAGCAGATCTTTCTAAATTTCATAGTAGTGTAACATGCAGTGGTCCATAGCTAAATAAAAATGGTAGTGAGAATTCTTCCTTTGTAGGTACATAGCACCTTCTTGAACTATGAAAAATAGCCAGGAAGAAGGAAGCATTTGGCTTATACCCAGCTTGCTTTATCTCTGTCCTACAATCAAAACATGTGATGTCTTCTGTAATAAGCTGCACCCATATAGTGCTAATACCAACCAACAACAGTAGCAAAAGCCTGCATGAATGTGGTGGCCTCAGAGGTCTCCATGCCTAACAATTCTAGAAGTCTTGGCACTGGGATTTTCATTTAATCCCATTATGGCTTTTATCATTTTCTCCCCACATAGAGCACTAATGTTCAAATTCTTTAGTCTTTTCCACCCTAAGTACTCTATCATTTATACCCTCACTAAATTTTTACTTGGGCTTTTGATTTTCTAGAAGCTCCCAAACACAGAACTCAGCTTTCTATCAACTTTTTCCTCATAAACTCTGGATGGACAAATCTAGCTACCTTCAAAGGACCCAGACCAACTCTTCTGTACTTTTCCTCATCTACTCTTGATTGCTTTAAAAATCCTATTCCATCCTAGTCCATATTATTCAATCTGGCAGAGCCTTTCCTGCCCTATAAAGAACATATCCTACCATGGGGCTCAGCAAAGCAAATAACCTACCGGCCCCAAAGGTCCCATTGAATCAACATCTTCCTCTTCTGTGGAAACATTTCTTTCTGGTCCAGAGGGTATCAAGCATACCTTTCTCATTCCCAGTTTCTCACAATGCCTCTCCTTACCCTCTCATCCTCCCTCATACTCATAGGTATACCAGCTATTGATAACTACAGGTACCTAATGGTTCCTAAGAAATGGGATATCTGGGGGCTGGAGAGATGGCTTAGCGGTTAAGAATGCCGACCGCTCTTGCAGAGGACCCGGGTTCGATCCCCATCACCCACATGGCAGCTGAGAACCATCTGAAACTTCAATTCCAGGAGAACTCCAGTTCCAGGGGAATCCAACACCCTCTTCTGACCTCCGCGGCATTGCACGACGCGGGTGCACAAACCTACATGCAGACAGTACATTCATACACATACAGAAATAAATAAAAATAAAAATAATTAAAAAAAAATAAAAAGAAATGGGATATCCGTGACTGGTTCACTTAGTTTAGTCCCTGATTTTTAAGATATTGTCTTAAGGACTGATAACTAGGTGTGCTATACAATTTCTCCAGATCTACAGCTTTCAGACTAATCACATCTATCCCCACATCTCACAGTCTTACAAAACCACGCTGTGAGAGGCTTGTGCAGTGCTTGTTTAAAAACATTTCCCATCAGACAGCAAGACAAGTGGGACCTCATCATACTCAAAATCTTCTGTACAGCAAAAGAAACAATCAGGGAAATGAAGAGAAAACCCACAGAATAGGAGGGAACTTTGACTGCTGATACATCTGACAGAGCATTAACTTCCAGAATATATAAATATATAAACTACTTAAAAAAAAAAAGTAAAAAAACAAATGACTCACTCAAAAGCTGGAGTAAAGAGCTGAACAGAGACTTCACAAGTGAGGAAATAAAGATGGTTGAGAAACATCTTAAAAAGTGTTCCACATTGCTGCAAATGAAAACCACAATAAAATTGGCTAGAATCAAGAAAACAAAAGATAGCAAATGCTGGAGAGGTTGAGGGGAAAGGGGAACACTCATCCACTGCTGGTGGGAATGTAAACTCATACAGCCACTAAGGAAAGCATTGTGGGGAACCCTTAAAAGACTCAAAATGAGCCTACTACCTGACCCAGTCAATACCACTCCTGGGTATATACCCACAAGATTCATCCTACCACAGAGATACATGCACAGTCATGTTTATTGCAGCTCTCTTCACAATATCGAAGAGCTGGTACCAACCCAAGTTCCCCTCAACCATCAAGTAGATAGAGAAAATGTGGTACATCTACACAATGGAATTCTAACAGCAGTAAAGAAAGATGACATCATGAACTTTGCAGGTAAATGGATGGAGCTAGAAGATATTATGCTAAGTGAAGTAACACAGTCCCATAAAAACAAATGACAAATGATATCCCTCAGTTAGCACCAAGTACCTAGCTGTAAAGCAAACTGAGCAATGCTAATGTTATATACCTCTTTAGCTTAAAGCAACTGTGCTCTTATAATGTGAATCCTTTAACAGGCTGTAGAATTAACCTACTACTTATTTTCAGACTTTGTAATCTTAGTATATGGGTAGAGGGCATGTATGAATATTTTAGAGTAATATCAAATTAAAAGGGAAAAATGTGAATCCAGAAATAGGATTTGGAAATAACATACAGTTTATTTTCAGACAACATAATTTTAGTATAGGTTTGATATATATATATATATATATATATATATATATGTGTGTGTGTGTGTGTGTGTGTGTGTGTGTGTGTGTGTGTGCGTGTTGAGGCAATACAAATTGGAGGGAACAGCAACAAGAAAAGAACTGGGACAAAGAACCAACTGAAACAGTAAAGTCTTCCCCCAAACAATAATCCTCTTCTTTGAAAAACTTTAAATAGACTCAGAAAACGATACAAGACATGTACGGCAGAATGCATGAACTCGGGTGGGGCGGAGAGCATGGAAAGGGAAATGAATCTAAATTGGACTGAGAAATGATGTATGAAATGCACAAAAATTCAATTAAAATATATGAAAAAGCATTTCCCAATTCAAAGAATTCAAAGGCAGACTATTTCTCCTTTATCATAGTTTCATGTAGTGGGGCAGCATTAAGACCCTCAGTATGCCTGCAATGACATGCATTATCTCTCTCCTCCTCCCCCTCCCCTTCCTCCTTCCTTCCCCTCTCTAACTAGCTTAAATCTTGCTATGTATTCCAGGCTAGCCTTGGTCTTGCAGAGATTGCCGGAGTCGGCCTCTGGAGTACTGGGATTTAGGGCGCGTACCAACATGCCTGGCTTGCTTCCTCCATATTAAAGGTTGAACCTGAAGAATATCTTCTGTCACTTCTGTCTTTCTTTCTCAATCTCATCTCTGTGGGATCACAGAAGGAACTATTTAGCACAGATGTAATTTATACTTTCCTTTGTGTCCTCTTAACCAGGAAAAATGGCAAGCCAAGTCTCACACCTCCCTGGCCCACACACTCTGCTCTTTTCATGAAAATTTAGATTCTAGTGTAGATGATCGTGCCTGAATTTCACACCCAGAAGATGGCATTCTACACCTATTTATTTTTATCTTTGTTTCTTAATTTTTATTGAGTGTTGTGCATTTCATACAGCATTTCTTAATTTAGATCCATCCCCCATTCATGCGCCTCACTGCCAGAACTCACACGTTTGGAAATTCATTTCAAACTTGGTAACATAGAACTTGTGACCATAGCTGAAATTCTGCATTTTATGACTTTGGTCTATGTCTTTGGGAGAAATAAGATTGGCTACGATATTCTTCCTAGAAAGTAAGTACTTGAGGAACCATCAGTTACCTTTGTTATTTGTCACTTCTGATTTCAATACATGTGTTCATCAATATGACTGTTTATTGGAATAACTTGATATTTCTAAGTCCTTATTTTACTGGTAGATCATAGTTTAGATATACTTTTGAAAATGAAACAAATGCACTGGACTAGTAAAATTTATTTTAGGGGTCTAGGAAAAAAATGTGTTTCTTATTCCATGAATATTTGACTCAGCTTTCAATATCAGCTCCTCATCCAAAAGTGTATGGTTTATTTACTTGTTCATTAGACTTCTAAATACAGAGATTCCCAGAACATGAGAAATGTACACACATACACAAGAAGAAAAATCGCTTATAGATTATAAGCCGGATACCCTCTGCATATTTTATTTTAGTTTGTTATTTTCTTATGGTTTAGTACATTGTACTTTAAAAACCCATCGTGATTTTTTAAAACTACTCTATATCTTCACAGATGCTATTTTTAGTGAAATTTCCTACTTTTCTCTCATGACAACTCCATTCCTACATAGGTGGGCCTTGATTCACTTTGTTTTCATACTCATGTGTGTCGATAACTTGAGTGACAACTATATCCAAATGAGGTAAGTACAATGTTCTGCTACAGGAAACTGTCAAAATGCTCTTAAAATTAAAATGCAGTAATATTTGACAATCCAATGATCCTTGTATTTTTCCTTTTCAAAACACTAACACATTATAGAAAGATTTTGAACATTAACCAGAATAAATGAAAAAGAGCAAATGTAGTTTGAGAAACCTCAGAAGAAGTTAATATGTATTCTTTTCATGGTTATAAGAAGTGTCCTAAACATATCCTCATAGACAAAAGTATACATTTTTCAACATTCAATATATATTTGGCTATATATGAACTGGCAAAGAAGAAAAATAGTTCCTCATTTTTTATCTCAAAACTGTAAATCTCTTATTTTCTAAAAATTAGGAAATAAATAAATTGTGAAGAAGTTAGTGAAAAAAACTTAAAATTTCACAAATCATGGAAACCACAGATTATTGTTGTGCATCACATGATATATATATATATATGTATATATATATTTAATTTTATTTATTTTTGTATGTGTATGAATATACTGTCTGCATGTAGGTTTGTGCACCCGTGTCATGCAATGCTGCGGAGGTCAGAAGAGGGTGTCAAACTCCCCTGGAACTGGAGTTCTCCTGGAATTGGAGTTACAGATGGTTCTCAGCAGCCATGTGGGTGCTGGGGATTGAACCCGGGTCCTCTGCAAGAGCAGTCAGTGCTCTTAACTGCTAGGCCATCTCTCCAGCCCCGATTTTTATATATTTTTAAATGTTTATATATTTTAAAAAGTATTTTATTGGAACTGAACTCTTTTTTTTTTTTTTTTTTTTTTTTTGGTGTATTAGCCTGAGCCTTTTAATGGCCAACAACTATTAATTAGGTTAAGAAAGAATGTTTATGGTAAGGAGAAGAAAGAATGAGGCCAAGAGAAGTAGCTCCATAGGAGACTGACATTATCAAGGGAGAAATGGGGAAAATGGGGATATTTTAAATGGAGAAGGCATGGAGAGAGTGCTACACAAAGAAAGGGAGGGAGGAGAGAAAAATAATCACTAGCTAGGATACAAAAAAATACCTGATGGAATCACATTAGTTCGAAAATCTATTGACAGTTATATATACTATATCTCTACATGACTCCATGTGCAAAGCCAAAGGCTACATATCAAGAAATAGTATCAGATGAGAGGAACCTTCCTTTGACTCGTTGGCCAGAATAGTCCAAGTGACTCCCAAAATTACCCTCGTACCGTCTATTACCACCCGGCCTTGACTGCCTCCCAGACCATGAAGGTAAGACCCTATTGGCAAGCCGGTGTGGTGGTGCACGCCTTTAATCCTAGCACTGGGAACAGAGGCAGTGCAGGAGGAGCCTTGTGAGTTTCAGGCCAGCCTGGTCTACAATGTAGTTCCAGGACAGCTGGGGCTACAGGGAGACCCTGTCTCGAAAAAAGAAAAAAAAAAAAAAAAAAAGACCCTATTGGCGAAGACAAGACACACTTTGGAGATCAGATTTGGAGCAATGGAGCTGGAACTAACCTGGAAGCCATTTCCCCTGAAGGTTATCTCTCACAGCTTTGAAGAGCACTACGTAAGCCACTAAGAGAAAACATCAGTCAATAGTCCAACACCAAGTTTAAGACCACATCAATGACTAACACAGTATTTAATAAAGAAGCTTCTTTTGCACCAGATGAAGAATAGTAGAGTCCCACAACTGGACATACACATGTATAGTGTGTGAATTGCTTATGCCTAAGCAACACATCTAAAATGCAATCTCTACACCTAAGGCCCACACAACATAGAACAAGGAGTCAGGACATTAACCTCTTAACTCTCCTTAAGGAAGCTTCCCCCATGAAACAGAAAGCCAAGAATTCAAAAGGGTATGAATGGCCAAACCATGGAGACTAGAAGTCTACAGAGTGTGATTCCGTGGACAGGTCACCAATATTTAGCTTCACCCACCCAGGGCTCAGGGAACATTGTGGAAGAGGGGGTGGAAAGGTTGTAAGAGCCAGGGAAGAGGGGGTGGAAAGGTTGTAAGAGCCAGGGAAGAGGTGCAAAACCAAATGGGAATAAATCCTACAAGCTCTTGGAACCATGTTCATATGAACCCACAGCATTGGTGTCAACATGCACAAGACCCATGCAAGCTCAACTAGACAAAAACCTAGCACAGAACTGCAGAAATAGATAGCAGAACTCAATCTTAGCTGAAGAATTATTGGCAGCTGCTTATGGTTGGGTGAGGAAGAATTGGCTTAAGTGAGGGACTCTGGATAGGCTGACTGGAGTTCAGAGGATGAACTGGCACCCACCACTATGCATAAATTTGAATAGCACCCAGAAACTCTCCAAACCAAATTTCCCTTTTCCCACAAGGTTTTGTGGCACTATAGTAAGTCTTTTCTAACCTCAAGCACCCAGGGACCACTCACTTTGTAAATCTCTTGATCAACCCTTTTTAGGCTCTTCATACATCACATAAATTGGTTTGGGTAATTACTCATGTGTAAGGTTTTAAATTTCTGTGGCTTTTTAAAATTCTTGGTTGATGAAGTATCACAGATGTCTTGAATTTAATCAGTCAGTCAACTTACTTTCCAACATGCATTTTTAAATAAAAACCTACAGTTTTAAGCATTCAAATCATTTGTAATTGCTCACTCCATAGGTGAAGCCCTTTTAAAACACTGTCAGAGATGAAGAAGTCAAGGGTCAAATGCCTTAAATCTTTCAAAGGAACATCCATCTTCAACCCTGATTAGTCCATGAAATTATCCAGTATCCAGACATTCTAGGTAGCTTTCACACTGAATGTTTATTGTGATGATCACACAAAGGTGATAGATACTGATATTTTTGCAAAAGAATTTTATCAGACTATTGACTGTTTATTTTCACTTTTCAAATACAAAATACAAATGATAGATTAAGAAAAAATGAATAAAATGTTGAATCTGGCTCAGAAGTTTGAAACTTCTAGCATAGAGAAAATTATCATATAAATTGGAATAGTTACCACAAATTAATGTTATTCAATGTACCCCAAAATCTTCGAGACAATGTAAATTCGTACAAGAACCCTGAAATTTACAAATAAAAAAAATATGCTCCAGGATGGCACTAACCTCCCAAGGTCAAAAAAGAGTCAGTTGATGCACTTAGAATATCTTACTCCCTGTCCTTCTTTCTCATAACATCCAAAAACTTAAATTATTCAAGTAAATTTTGATTCTAAAAGAAAATGGATATATTTATTTTATTGCATTTTAATAATTAAGTCATATGTAAATATGCTACAGAAACCCAAATTAAGTACACTGAAATGTAAGTAATATGTGATCTCCTTGTAGACTATTAACTGTATTCCTTTGTTAATTCTAACAACTCTCCAGGAGATCTCTTCTTCCCACCCTGAGAAGTCATTCATAAGAACACGTCATCCAAATATAACTCAAACTTTCTCAAATATATATGTATATATAGATAAATAAATTTGTTATAGGCCACAGAAATAAGACCGCTCTGACCTGACCAGGTTTTGAATGATTTTATTATGGCCAGGCACATCTCTCATTCAGGAGGAGGAATGGCCCTGAACTTAAGATGGTGATAGCATATATAGGTTTCTTCAGCCAGTTAGGTTACAGCATGTCAGTATTAACACAGCATTAAGTAATCTTTGGTAAAGTGAAACTTAAGCAAACAAAAACTCAAGGAAATTCCAATAGTAATACATTGGCCCAAGCAGTTTAATGGTCGACTGTAAAGCAAACAAACAGAAGCAAAAGGTCGGTGGTTATAGCAGGGGCAGGGGCATGTAGGTTCTGAGAATTCAGCTTGGTATGGGAAAGAAACATAACATTAAAATGGGGGTACACTTAAGATGGAGTCAGTTTAGTTCAGATGATGTATTCCTTTCATTCCCTACTTGTGTTTGAAAATATTCAAACTCTTGAGTGCCATTCGTATTCCTTGCTGTCACCTCTGCTTTGGTTCAGTCATACTGGGTCCTGAAGACCAGGAGTCTTACTGAATTAAGTCTTTGGTTGACAAACTAGAGGAGAATGTTTAACATGGCCCACAAGTTAAAGCAATTGGTGAGAGGACAAGGGGGGCCTGCTATAGCACTAATAAGGGTAATCAGCCAGGGTGAGACAGTGAATAGTGATCCATACCAGTTGGAGGATTCTTTTCAAGTCTTTTCTCTTCATGCAAGTGTTGCTTTACTAGGGATAGGCTCTCTTTGATGACCCCAGAGATGTTTGCATAAAAATAGCACTGTTCCCCCAGGGACATACATAACCCACCTTGCTGGAGAAACAGAAGTTCTAAGCCTCTACAGTTCTGTAGAACCATCTCAGCTAGGCTCTCATGGGAGTCCAAGAAGAACTCAACTGATTTTGGGAGCTCANATATATATATATGTTAGTATAGAATTAATTTGAAGCATATGATACTTGGAGGACTTCAGGAAGCACACACAAGGTGCTTCAAAAGCACACAAAGATGCTTATGAAAGTTTATATCTTGACTTGATAATACTTGAATTACCTGTTAGAGTATTTATACCTTATACGTGATTTTTATATTACTCAAAATGAAAATAGTAACATTTTATAATAAATTTATATTTTAGATGTGTAAATTATAAAGACATTTTATATAAATATAAAAATGATTTATGGGGCTGGAGAGATGGCTCAGTGGGTAAAAGTATTTGCGACACAATCATGATACAGTATCAGAATTCAAATCCCATGAAAAGCCTAGTGTCTAACTGCATGTCTGTATCTCAGTGGTCCTACAGTGTAATGAAGAGTAGAGATGGGAGAACTTACAGTTTCCAGTCTGATGTAACCCTACTCTGACATACGTTGCTGTGAACAATACACATATACATTTATCATGTGCTTATACTGAACAAAGATTTTAAGTTATTAAATTCTTTCCCTGCAGATATATCAATTAAACATGTAACTGACCTAAAAATGTTTCAAAAGTTATTTCATTCAAGTCTTAAAATAAGTGTTGTATTAAAATTCCTCATCTCCTGATTTCGTGTATGCAGCAAAACTAATCAGGCTAACTCAGTTTCAAAATTTTTACTCTTTTCCAAGTTACCAGATTCCTTCAGGAGGTAAGACAATGTACCAGGATGCTGGCAGGTACATCTTACCAGCATCCTTTGTTAAATAAATTACAAATGTGTGCATGTGTATATTGTATGTGCACATTCTTGTGTGTGGATGTGCACATTCATCTCTGTGTGCAGATTTACACATTACCTCATGACTGAACCTGAGAAACATCCATATGGTGATTAGGAATGAATACTTAAAATATATCTTCTTTGCCATAAATATTGGGAATAGAGAGTGTTTAAAATCTTTTGCTAAGCTTGCAAGCATTTTGCAACTTTGAACCAGACTGCTAGAACACAGAGGCTTTTGAAAAGAATAGGATATGGATAGATTGTCACAGTGAGTATTAACTCTAAGGGTGGAAAGATTTTAATTTGGCCATTTATCATCCATCTTTGCTGATCCTTTACTCATATGTTGTGTGATAGACTGGAATGTGTTGTGGAGGACATAGAAACCATTAGCTTTCTTATTGCTAACATTTATAACCCTTCTAGAAACGAATTCTGACAAGCAGAAGCTTAGTGGGATACTAGCTATTCATTTCTTTGAAATGTTTCATGTATATATTACTTACATCTGATTGTATGTGTTAACAAATGCAATAATGTTGCATTGCTGGTGGCAAAGCTGAGCTGCCTTTTCACAAATCAATAATAATTAAGACAAATCATTTCTATTCCAATGGATTATGCATGCTGAGAAAACATGAAAAGGGATAACATATTAATATTTATGGTTTCTGATGAAGACAGATGCATTACATTTTATTGAATATATGAAGAAATATATTTAGAGTACTTAGAATTTTAATAGCACTGCATTTTTTTCTATTTGTATCTTTGAAGAAGGGTTTGAGAATTATGAACAAAGACAAGTCTTTCAAAGTAATGCTTGACTATGGCTCAGCTCAATGACCTGGATCATAGGTACACAAACTACTCACTGGCTGTATATCCCTTTCTGGACCTCTCCCTTCCTTTGAAGTGCTGCGGAGGACAGGTGTTTATGCACATTGTAGTAGTAAATCTCTAAGGCTGACAAAATATTTCCATGGGTTTAAGGCACAGTTACAGCTGAAAAAAACAATATTTGGGTGGGGTGTTTGATTAGATAGACCAGATAAATGATTACATAAAATACACCCTGAATGGCAGGTAAAGATCTTGTAAATTGCTTCTTGCATGATCTGTGGTATAATTAACAAGCTACTTCTGAGACGTAGGGAATTGAATAATCCCAGAAATTTATATAGTATTCACACACACAAAAAAAAAACAGGTAATATCATGGGTGGTACTGTAAAGATAGTCAAATTACACATGTCTGTAGAGATCCTAGATCCTAGCAGAAACTCTATCTCTGTCATATCTACAGACCAATGAAATTTCTTACTGTACTCTAAATATGGGTCATTATATTTACAGACAAGTATCCCATATACTTCTCATTAGAAAAGTTTCTTTTTGCAATAGATGGAGGCTATTACAGAGTTCTACAACTGATCACACACACACACACACACACACACACACACACACACACACACAGAATATATGAGATGCCCTGTCCTAAATGACTCATTTACAATGAACCCTTTACACCCAAGGTTCATAGAACATAGTGGAACAGGTCATAGATGAATAATACTATATCCCTCTACTCTCACAAGTGAAGCTTCCTCATATAACAGAGTACGATGTCCCCAGAAGACCACAACTAGCTAAGTTTTAGACAATGAAAAACTTCAAAGTGTGTGTTCCTGGCTAGGAATCCTATATTAAACCTCACCCACCCATGACTCAGTGAGCATTGAGGGGATGGAAAGATTTTTAAGAGCCAGGATTGGTACATGAACATGAGGAAATAGAGGTTTTCAAGCCACTGGGAAATTGGTTATATGAACTGGCAGCAATGATAACAGCATGCACAAGACCCATGGCAACTCAATCAGACAAAAACTCAGCATAGAACTAGGGAAATGGGCAGGAACCCCAACCCTAGCCAATTATTGTTATTGATTTCTGGTTGGTGAGGGAGAGTGATCCTAGATAGACTGACTAGACACCAGTGAATGAACTTCCAATGAGAGACATCTGGGTACAGATTCTTGACCAGATCTGACTTAAAATAGATGACAGAATGCGTGAAATCTGGTGAGCGGTTATGGGGGCAAATAAAGGGGAAGGGGTCTAAATTTGATTGTCTATTATATGAAATACACAAAACACAATATTTTTTTACTATATTTAAGGGATTCACAATATAAGAGCACAGTTGTTTTCAGATCACATTGACGTTGCTCAGTTTGCCATACAATTAGGTAATTGGTGCTAACATCCACAGGTGAGGGATACTATTCATCATTTGTTTTCCTGGGACTGTGTTACTTCACTCAGCATGATGTCTTCTAGCTCCAGCCATATTCCTGCAAAGCTCATGATGTCATCTTTCTTGACTGCTGCATAGAACTCCATTGTGTAGATGTACCACATTTTCTCTATCCACTCATCAGTTGGGGGGCATTTGGGTTGGTTCCAGCTCCTTGCCATTGTGAAGAGAGCTACAATAATCAAGGTCATGCATGTACCTCTGAAGTAAGATGAGTTTTCTGGGTATGTGCCCAGGAGTGGTAGGGCTGGGTCGGGTGGCAAGTTCATTCCAAGTCTTCCAAGGGTTCTCCACACTGCTTTCCATAGTGGCTGCACGAGTTTACATTCCCACCAGCAGTGGATGAGTGTTCCCCTTTCCCCACAACCTCTCCAGCACTTGGTATCATTTGTTTTCTTGATCCTAGCCAGTCTTATTGGAGTAAGATGATATCTTAAAGTGGTTTTCATTTGCATTTCCTTAATGATTAGTGATGTTGAGCAGTTCTTGAGGTGTTTCTCAGACATCTCTAATTCCTCACTTGTGAAGTCTCTGTTCAGTTCTTTGCTCCATCTATTGAGTGGGTCATTTGTTTTCTTTCTTCTTTGTTTTTTGAGTAGTTTATATATTCTGGAAATCAATGCTTTGTCAGATGTATCTGCAGTGAAGGTTTCCTCCCACTCTGTGGGATTTCTCTTCACTTCCTTGATTGTTTCTTTTGATGTACAGAAGCTTTTGAGTTTAATGAGGTCCCATTTGTCAATTGTCGACCTTAATTCTTGTGCAGCTGCTGTCTGATTTAGTAAGACTTTTCCTAGCCTATGTCTTGTAGTCTGCTGCCAATTTTTTCTTCTATCACCTTCAGAGTTTGAGGTTTCATGTTGAGGTCTTTAATCTATCTGGAGTTGATTTTTGTACAGGGTGAGAGGTAGGGGTTTAATTTCATTCTTCTACAAGTGGTGATCCAGTTTTGCCAACACCACTTGCTGAAGATGCTGTCTTTTCTCCATTGTGTCTTCTTGGCCCCCTTGTCAAATATGAGATGACTGAAATTGTATGTGCTCAAGTTTGGATCTTCAGTATTGTTCCATTCATCAACAGGTCTGTTTTTGTGCCAGTACCAAGCTCTTTTTATGATTCTAGCCCTGTAGTATAGTTTGAAGTGTGGTATAGAGATTCCCCCCTGTATTGCTCTTTTCACTCAAGTTTGTTTTGGATATTCAGGGTCTTTTGCTTTTCCAAATGAAATAAAGGATTTTTTTTCCAAGCATGTGAAGAAACTCCTGGAGATTTTAATTGGGATTGCAGTAAATCTATACAAGAGTTTGGGTAGAATGGACATTTTTACCATATTAATTTTCCCAATCCATGAGCATGGGAGGTCTTTCCATCTTCTGATGTCTTCTTCAATTTCTTTCTTTAAGTGTTTAAAATTTTTGTTGTAGAAATCTTTGGTGTCTTTGGTTAGGTTTGTTCCTAGGTATTTTATTGTTTTTGAGGCTACTGTGAGTGGGAAGGTCTCCTTGAATTTCTTCTTCATTTGCTTGTTATTGCTGTAAAGAAACGCTACTGACTTTTCTAGGTTAATTTTGTATCCTGACAGTTTACTGAAGCTCTTAATCGTTTCTAGGAGTTTTCTGGTAGAGTTTTTAGCATCCCTTAAATAAACAATCATATCAGCAAATAGGGATAGATTGAATTCCTCTTTTCCAATTAGTACTCCTTTAGTTTCCTTTTCTTGCCTTATTGCCCTAGCAAGTGTTTCAAGCACTATATTGAAGATGAGTGGTGACAGGGGGCAGCCTTGCCGAGTTCCTACCTTTAAAGGGAATGTTTCTGTCGTTTCCCCATTTAGGATGATATTGGTTGTAGGTTTCCTGTATATGGCTTTGATTACATTGAGGAATGATCCCTCCAATCCAAATCCCTCCAGGACTTTAAGCATGAAGGGATGCTGGATTTTGTCAAAGGTCTTTTCTTTGTCAACTGAGATGATGGTGTGGTTTTTGTCTTTCAGTCCACTTATATGCTTGATGATATTTATTAATTTTGGCATCTGTGTTCATTAAGGAGATGGTTCTATAGTTCTCCTTTTTGCATGTATCTTTGCCTGGTTTTGGTAATAGAGTGATGCTGGCTTCATAGAAGGAATTTGGGAGAATTTCCTCTGTTTGTATCCTTCTAAACAATTTCAGTAATAATGGTTGTAAGTCTTTTTGAAATGTTTTATAAAATTCTGCCGTAAAACCATCTGGGCCTAGGCTTTTTTTTTAGTTGGGTGGTTTCTTATTACATCTTCAGTTTCTTCATATATTATGGGTCTGTTTAAGCTGTCAATCTCTCTTGCTTGAACTTTGGTGATTCCCAGGATTTCAGATATTCATCCATTTCTTCTAGGTTTTCAAACTTGGTAGAGTATAGGTTTTTGAAGTATTCCCATATGATTTTCTGGATCTTTTCCTTGTCTGTTGTTTCCCTTTTCATCACGGATTGTATTAACTTGGAGTTGTTCCTTCTTTCTTTTGGTTAACTGGGCTAGAGTTTATTCTTTCAAAGAACCAACTTTTGGATTCATTGCCTTTTTGTATTATTTTCTTTGTTTCTATTTCATTGATTTCTGCTCTGATTTTTGTTATTTATTCCTGTCTGTTGTGTTTAGGGTTCATCTGTTGTTGCCTCTCAAGTGCTTTTAGCTGTAGTGTTAGATCATTCACTTGTGCTCTTTCTGTTTTTCTAATGTAGGCACCCAGGGCTATAAACTTCCCTCTTAGGACTGCTTTTAAGGTATCCCATAAGTTTTGTTGTGTTGTATTGTCATTGTCATTCAGTTCCAGGAATGTTTTTATTTCTTTCTTTATCTCTTCCTTGACCCATTCATTATTCAAGAGTGTGTTGTTTAGTCTCCATGTGTTCTTGTAGGCAGGAGGGCTTGTCCTGGTGTTGATGTTGAGCTTNGGTGCACAAACCTACGTGCAGACAGTACATTCATACACATACAAAAATAAATAAATTTTAAAAATCCTAATAAAATGTGTTTTTATTGTAATATGTAATAATTAAATGGCTAAATCTTCATACTGCCTTACTGCATATCAGCATACAAGACAAATTTCAGAAAGCACTGTATTGGGCATTTTTTAAATAGTCCTAGGAACTGAAAATGCTACACAATGGGACTGGTCATCTGAAGGACTTGTTTTCCTCAAGGGCATTTTCAACTAAGCCTTCTTCATATGACATGGTAAAACTGTTCTGCATCTGGGCAGTAGACTCTGCAGACTCCGGAGAACTGTGAGAACTGGTTGGTGCCACTTAGCTGCTGTGTGACTGTGATTTTTAACCCTAAGGATCTCTTCCTCCTTTTAAAATTTGAATTCATTATTTCTACTTTATAGATTTGTTGTAAGGATTAAATGAGACAATGCAGGGAAAGTGCTGGCTCATATAACTGATTCTTGTGTGCTTAGGAGATTGGCTTTTAGGCCTAAGGATATTAAAATCCAAGATACTCACATCCATTATATTAAAGGATGTAGTATTTGTACAGAACCTATGTACAATGCCTATGATCCTTAAATTGCCTCTAAATGACTTACACTACCTAACACAATGTCAGTGTTAAGTAAACAGTTGTTATACTGTATTGTTTAGGAAATAATGACAAGAACAATATGTCTGTACCTATTCAATCAACAATTATTTTGTTACAGAGTATTTTTAAGCCATGCTTGGTTGAATGTAAGGACGTGAAACTTAAGGGTACAGGGGGTCAACTATATTTGTTGAGCAACAAATGTTAGTTTTAAGGGTACAGGGGGTCAACTATATTTGTTGAGCAACAAAAGTTAGTTTTCATCACTTGCCCCACCTTGAATTTATCTTTTGTGACATGGCTATTACTCCCAACTCATATAAAAGTTATGTGGTGGTAGTGATGGAATGTGTATGTGTGAGACAGAGAACACTGCCAGTGTGTGTATGTGTGAGACAGAGAAACTGCCAGTGTGTGTATGTGTATTGCCAGTGTGTGTATGTGTGAGAGGGACTCAGAGTATACATGCAGTATATCTTAGCAACAACAGGCCCTAACAAGCTCTCTGCCTCTTTTTCTTTCTCTACCTTATTACAGGAATGGTAAGCAGGCCAACAAGGGATCTTAACCTTGATTGACCAGATTCTCAGGCCTCTATCTCCCACCTTTTCAAGGACTATATTTTATTTATTTATTTATTTATTTTTTGGTCTTTTTGAGATAGGGTCTCCCTGTAGCTCTGGCTGTCCTGGAACTCACTCTGTAGACCAGGCTGGCCTCGAACGCACAGAGATCTACATGCCTCTGCCTCCCAAGTGCTAGGATTAAAGGCATGCACCACCACGCCTGGCATTTATTTATTTCTGTATGTGTATCAATGTACTGACTGCATGCAAGTTTGTGCACCCATGTCGTGCAACACCGTGGAGGTCAGAAGAGGGTGTTGGATTCCCCTGGAGCTGGAGTTCTTCTGGAATTGGAGTTTCAGATGGTTCTCGGCCACCATGTGGGTGCTGGGGATTGAACCCCGGTCCTCTGTAAGAGCAGTCAGCACTCTTAACCACTAGGCCATCTCTCGAGCCCCTGCAGTTATGCTTTTATTGATTTCTCTTTCAACTTGCCTGGGGATGGTTGCTCCTTTCTTCTGTCCTTTGAATTGCTTCAAGTATTCTCTGAAGGGTTGGTTTTCTGGACATGTATTCTTTCATCTCGTTTATGTTATGGAAGATTTTTCTCTCTCCTTCAACTATAATCAACAGTTTTGCTGGCTATAGTAACTTGGTTGGTATCTCTAGTCCTTTAACACTGGGAATGCTTTGTTCCACGTTCTTCTTGCTTTCATAGTTTGCACTGAGAAGTCAGTTGTAATTCTTATAGGTTTCCCCTTATAGGTCACTTGTTTTTCTCTTGTGGCTTTAAGGATTTTGTCTTTGTTTTGGGCATCTAGCATTTTAACTATGATGTGGCGTGGAGAATTTCTTTTCTGATCTTTTCTGTTTGGACTTCTATGTGCTTCTTGTATTTGTATTGGCTTCTCTTTATTTTGGGAAAATTTTCATCTGTTATTCTGTTGAAGATCTAATCAATACCATCCTCTTGGGCTTATTCTCCTTTTTCTATTCTTATGATGCAGTGGTTTGATCTTTTCATAGTGTCCCACAATTCCTGGTTGTTCACTTTTGTGTATTTTTAAATTTTTCATAATCTTTACTTTAGGTTTTTAGTTGTTCTGTGTTATCTCCCAGGTCTGATATTCTTTGTTATGCTTCCTCCATTCTGCTTCTGAGGCTTTTTCCATTCCTTTCCTCTTGACTGGATGAGTGTTTGATTTCCTTTTTCATTTCCTCTTCTGATTTCTTTAGTATTTCCACTTCCTTTTAGGGCTTCTCAATCTCTTCCTGTAGATTGAGAAACCAGCTTAGCTGGTTGGTTTCCTTATCTTTGTCAACATGGGATCTTTTCAGTGTTTCCACTTCCTTCTGGAGTTTGTCATTCTCTCTCTCTTGGTCCTTCTTGAGTTTTTAATTCTCTTTTCTTAATTCTTTGATTTGTTTTTTATAATATTGTAGTTCTTTAAGTATGTTCACAATTGTGTTTCTGATATCTGTTTCCTGGGCCATCCCCAGGGGGATCCCACTGTAGGAGTCTTCCACAGGGCTGGTAGAGCTTGGTGTGGAATTATCCTGCACCTTTCCCATGTTGTCTCTTCTTTGTGTCCCTAGCATATGGGTTTCTCTTTGCCTGTATTTCAATGTGAATCCCCAATGCCTCTTCACTGTGTTGAAGGCTTGCTTTGCTTGCCTCCTTCAGATGCCTTCACTGTTTGTTTGTTTGATTTGTTTTTCTCCTTTACACCTTGCTTATGGAGTGTTGACTTCTCTAAGCTTTAGGTTTCTATTGGAAGTCTAACTCACTCTTCCCTTTCTATTCTGAAGTTTCTCCAAAGAATCCACTTGGACACTCCTTTGGCAATCCCAGTTGGCGGGGGGGGGGTACTGCTTACCCTGTGCCCTGGTACTTGTGCTTCAGGTGGTCTTGGGAGCTCTCTGATCTCAAGACTCACACAAACCCACCTTTTATACCAGCTGGGAGGACAACTCTGCCCCTACAGCCACACAAGCCAATCAGGCCAAAGACAGCTAATTCCAATCAAACAATCCACCTGTCTGAAGCACAGTGCTTCAGGTGGTCTTGGGTTATCCCCAATCTCAAGACTCACACAAACCCACATTTTATGCCAACTGGGAGGATAACTCCAACCCCACAGCCACACCAGCCAATTGGGCCAAAGATCAACAAAGACAACGAAATCCAATCCAATAATCTATCTGGCTGAAGCATCCAGCTCCTACTTGTGCTTCAGATGGTCTTGGGAGATCCCCCAAAACACAATATTTTTAAAAGCCATGCAAATTAACAACTCTGTATATTTACAATCCTATTCACGCCATTAGTAAACTAGGTTGAGTGTTTGCACCAATTTAATTTAATACAGGTATCTTATCATTTTATCATCCCTTGAAGTGCCATGTGATCTGCATTTAAAGCTTGGGAAATATCTGACCACTCTTAAATAAACCTTGACTAGTTATATACTTTGCTTCTTAAACTACTTGACTGAGCCTTGGAAAATTAAGCTTATTCATATAGTCTCACTTCTTTCCTTTTATAAAACCCCCCTCAGACTTTTATCACTTGCATAGACTGTCTCATCATCTTTATGTAAATCCTTCCATCTCTTTATAAATCCTTACTAAAAATACCTAACATTTTTCACCTTTTTTATAGCCTTTCTTAATACCATGAGACATAACATCATTCATAAACAGACTGGCCCTTAGTTGTGTGGATTTGCTAAGTAATTAATATTTATTTCCCTTGTTATAAAATGGGGCAATTATCTCAAATACACTAGTATAAACTGTGAGATGTTCTTGCATACCTGGGAGCAGGTTTTGAGGTGTTTTACAGAGGCCTGGCTAATGTCCCCACTTGTGTAATGTGTAGAAATAAACTGCATCCTAGGACAGAAGTGACCATTCCTTAAAATGAAATTATACTCCTAAGGACCAAGGACCATAGCATAATTAAACAGTTTTAGCTCACATGACAATTTACTTATGTTGATATCAAGTAAATCATTAGCCTTAGGAGTGAGCCTATTCATTTAAATAGTCCCATAAATCAAATACTGTGGTTAAGCACAATGTCATTTCAAACTAGTTTAAACCCAAAAACTTTAACACTTTGATCAGAGTAAAATATGAGTCTAAGTTTATAACAGTCAAATTGGTAACATTTTAAACTTCACAGTTTATACAGTATGAGGTTGTCTAGCTGTGGAGTAAATTTTCCTATTTTAAATTTAGGATTAATTGGATTCTTGGGTCAGTTATTTGTTTCTACAGTATTGATCTTTACATTTTAAAACCACTAGGTAAATTGTTGTAAACACATGTTCTAACCCAACTGCTATTCATGAAGCAGCCTACTTCTCACAGCTACTAACAGGCACTCTACTGGGTCATTAAAAACAAAGTAGGTCAACTTCCCAGATGGAGTCTGGATCCAGAGTCTCATGTGGGGCTCTTGATCCCCTTTTGTATGGCCTGTCACAGCCATTGGTCTTTGATTTGAACAGCTTGACAGGATATCTCTGCACTGGACAAAGGCATTAGGAAAAATCACCTAGAAATCTGGGGATAGACATTAGTCTTCTGGATTTCAGTCCACTCTTGGCTTGCACTGGACTCCCTGTTACAGATTTCGATTAAATGGACACAGACAAATAGTGGGTGTGGTGGTTTGAATGAAAGTGTCCTCCATAGGCTTTAAATATTCAGATATTTTGTGCCCAGTTGGCAGCACTCTTCTGGGAGGTCTTAGAAGGTGTGGCCATGCTGGAAGAAGTACATCATTGAGGGCGGGCTTAGTGAGTTTAATAAGCCTTGCCAGTCTCCAGTCTCTCTCTCTCTCTCTCTCTCTCTCTCTCTCTCTCTCTCTCTCTCTCTCTCTCTTGACTTCCTGTACTCATTTGGGAGATGTGAACTTTGTCTTTCTGCTCCAGTCCTGGTCACCATGCCTCCCACAACAATTGACTCTAATTCCCTGGAACTGTCAAATGTAAGCTCAAATAAACTCTTCCTTTTATAAGTTCCCTTGGTCATGGTGGTTTTATCACAGCAACAGAAAAAGTGACTAATACAGTGGGTTACCTATGGCTACTGAAAGATGTACTTTAAGTTTCTCCCAAGAGTTACTTTTGATATTTCCTTTGCCTTAGAAAGAATTTGGCCCAAAAAGCTAGGTTCTACCTGCCTGAACCAGCTGCATGCAGTCCAGCAGAAGATAGTTTGGCTGGGCTTGGTAATCCTTATCAGTTTATTTCCTGTCTTCTGGTTTGCAATACAGCTCCTACCTCTCTGGGAGAACTATAAATCCAGATAGGGGTCTGGGAGTCTGGGAAAGAAAGAGACTGCTCCTGTTTGTAGTGAATTGAAGTAAACAGTTTACATTTAAGATAAGCTTGAAATAGTTTAATTCTCTCTCATGGGCTATGCCTGCTTAACCTATGGTGTTAAGTCCATCTTCCAGTCAGTGTTATATGAAGCTGCTTGAAATATTGTTCAAGCCTTAGCTAAAATATTGTACAGTAATTAAGAGTATTAGGCTGGTGTAACTTAGCCTTTCTGCATGGCTAATGACCATACTTAATGCCCATACCAATTTGGCCAATGGATTTAAGGAACAACTTTGTTCCTTGCCCTCTGAGGTCAACTAAGTCCCAGGGGACTATGTATGGGGGCATGTCTTGAAATGTCCTTAAATTGTGAGTCACCAGTCCTGTGCAAGGAGGTCTTGGAGATCCACTAATGGGACTCTAGCCAGTGTCTAGTCTATAAAGAGGACAGTCTCTCCATGCTTCAATAAGGGACGTATGGTCCTTCAAGTACTCCAATGGATGGAAATGGAAAGTGAAAAGCCAAAAGGAGCCAGAGGATCCCCCCCCCAAAAAAAAAATCTGAGTGGCCTCTGAGGACCAGATCCTCAACTGACCTTGAGAAAACAAAGCTTGGTTAATCTGGGCTAACTCTATGGACTTAAACACCCAAAAGGAAAGTATAACCAAAAGATATATAATCATTGTATGTCCTTTAAAGTCTGAGAGATTGTGATTCCAAACATTAGACTTAAAGCCATATGAGATCCATTGTCAAATAATAAAATTTCTTCTTTTTATTTAACAACTACCTAAAAGGAAACTCACACTGTGACTATCAAAATGCCTGGAATGCAGATCCTGAGTCCAGACACCATGGCCAAATGAACAAAAGGAGAAGCCCAATAATGGATGCTTCAGAACCTCTCACTGAGAAATTCTAATGGACTTTTTTTTTTAATTTTTATTTATTTCTGTATGTGTATGAATGTACTGTCTGCATGCAAGTTTGTGCACCCGTGTCGTGCAACGCTGCGGAGGTCAGAAGAGGGTCTCAGATTCCCCTGGAGCTGGAATTCTCCTGGAATTGGAGCTCCAGACGGTTCTTGGCCGCCATGTGGGTGCTGGGGATCGAACCCAGGTCCTCTGTAAGAGCAGTCGGTGCTCTTAACCGCTAGGCCATCTCTCCAGCCCCTCTAATGGACTTTTAAGTTGTACACTTAATTCGCCCTGTTCATCTCCTGATTCTCTGCCTAGAAAATGTACCTAACTACTCTCACCTTCACTTCTCCTTCACAGGTACCAGTCAAGGACTTTGTTCTCTCTATAACTGTACTTTGGGGATCTTTTAGGTAGACCCACTGAGCAGGGGTACCCCAGTTGCCACCCCCTATTCCCCTTTTCAGGATGGAAGAAGTCAGAGCACTCAGTCCCCCTATTCCTTCTTGGCAATTGAGGTAACCTCCTCAGAGGGTAATGTGATAAAAGTAGGAGCTGAAAATTGGCTAGGCAGTTTAAGGTCAAGACCCCTCAAAGAGCCGGTTTCTTTCTCAGCTGAGAGCTGAAGACTTCCTAGATCTGCCAGTAAACTTGTCCTTCTGGCTGCTCTGACTTGTGCCCCATGCATCCTTAACTCAATGCTCAGATTTATTATCCAGTGGGTAAATTCTATTAAAACCATGGTGCTGCGGAACCAGTACAACCCCTTCCCTAGCAGAAATCATTCCATCTTGGAAACACCAACTGTGGTCGGTTCTTATGAATGTCCTTCAAGGATTTGAAGACCTCACAATAAGAGGGGAAATGAGATAGAGGATTATTGAGATAGAAGATTATAAAACCTCAGGGACAGTGTTCTCATTTTTCAATAGTCATTCTAGGAATGATTGGCTTGCTTGCTTGTGCACTTCCCCTTGATTGGTAACTTTAAAGTGTGGTGTTAAACACTGATTGGCTGGTGTACTTGATTGGTAACTTTAATTGTGATACTAAACTCTGATTGGTTGTTGTACTTGTAAATTGCCCTGTAACCTGTACCTTGTGACCACACTTCTCCTGAGTTGAGTGTTGGCCAGCGTCATAATTAAATTAAACCCTCCTTTAAAACTCAAAAAAAAAGCCACTCAATTATGTAACTGAGAATTATTGTACAAACTCGATAGTCTATAGACACATAAATTGACATCATACAAACAAATAGATCTGTTTAGAGTCATGTTTGCCTTTTGCCAACACTGAACTACATCAATGTTGGAAGTTTCTAGCCCTCTTTCTTCATTTTCTCTTTCTTCTTCATTCTCTTCCTTTTTCTTTCTCTCTCTGACTTATAACTCATTTTTGTACCTTTTATTCTCTCCCCCTTTTTTTTTTTTTTTTCATTTTCTTTGCATGTCTAACTTTTGCCTCCTTTTTCAGATAATGAAGACTGGGACAAGGGAAGCCAGAGTCTGAATAATAAACTGACTACTGGAAACAAGATGAGATGCACATTTTCATCATAATATTGAGGAGAAACAAGGAGGCAAGAAGAGGGAACATGGTGGCAGAGTAAGGGGACCGTGAGTGTCGCGTTTCTCCTTGTGCCATACGCTCCCACCTTTCCCAGTAGCTTCACGTACATTCATGCTACTGCTTGCCTCAAAAGCTCTTATGACTCCTCTAACCAGAGCTTAAGTTCATAATCAACTGTTAGAACAAGAATGCTATCTAAAACTTACTTAAGCAATGATTGTATGCTCCATGATACTGGCCACATCATTTATAGAGTTCATCTTCCCATTTATAGGCCAAGTTCTTTAGGCCAAGGGATTTGCCTGGCATATGTATGTAGCCCCTACAACATCACCATAATATTTAATCCATAACTCCCCACATCCAAAGTTGATTTACTCACCTCTAAATTATGTGATATTTTATTTAGACGTATTATACATACTGTATCATAGTAGATGTCCCCCTTCCCTTCACCACATTTTACAATTTGTGCATATTTAATTATTTTTGCATTTATAGCCTTAGCAATAATATAACACCTAGCATACTATCAATGTGTGAAAAAATTATAAGGTAATTTTTTGTGTGAATGAAAGGCATAATATGGTTTATGGGGACCTGTTTCCAATGTCTTGGACTGTATTCACAGGACTATCTCTTATAGTAGATGCTGTTTCAGCAGGAAACTCTTCATTGATTTTAAGCAGTTTTAAGAAGATTTTGGTACAAAGTATAGCAAACCATGCTCAAGCAGAACATCCTTCCTCTCCTCTCTGTACTTTTTCCTAAAATCCACAGGCCAGTACCCCTCAAAGCCCCCTCAGAAGTGTAGACACTTGGTGGGAAATTGAGAGTTGAAGTCTAATAATAACTTCTTTCCTTTGTTCACCAACCTTTATTCTTAGGGAATTTGATCAACTTAGTAGCCGAGAGACCTAGGAGGTTGAGCACAGTTTGCTCAAGCTATGCTGCTTGGGATGGTTGTGAGTTCTTTTTCCTCCTTGGCTGTTTGACTCCCTTGGTACGTTGTCTTGTTCTCTGGGATTGTGCTCCTCAATAAAGTAATAACTCATAAGCCATCTGTTTTAGATGATGCTTGGTGGGACCAAAACAGAAAGAGCCTGGGATATTAGTTAATAACCAATTATTCTCATGAGGTCCTGTGTGACAGTCTCCAGAACTCTGAATCTGTGCCATTGAAAAGAGAGCCATGAGGATGTCTCCAGCCAACTCATAAACAATTTGATCTTAAGGAGCCAGGCAATTATTGTCTCCATTCCTCTCACAAGTACATCAACCATCCTTTCATAATTCTGTATTTACCTTTTGGATGAGATGCAGAAAAATTTTCTTCAATATTAATACTACTTCTACTGGTATCATTCTTTTTAAAATAAAATATTTTATTGTGTATTTCTTACATCATTTCTCAGTTCAATTTAGACACATTCCCCTTTCCCTTCCCCCAACCCCATCCCAGTTCATCTATTCTGCCATACGTGTCCTGCATCTTTCTCTCAGTCGTTTTAAAGATTTTCTCTGGAGAGGTTTATTGTTTTGGGCAAAATTTAACTGTTTCAGTCAGTTCTTTGATCCAGTCCTTATGCTGTTGTTGTTGTTCCCTCCCATTTGTATTGCTCCAAAATATCCTTATATAAATGTCACATATGTGCCAAAATTATGACCTTCAAAAATAAACTGTATGTTTAGGAATTCACATTTTTCCCCTTTAATTTTATATTACTCTAAAATGTGAATACATACCTTCCACCCATATATGGTAATTACAATGTCTGAAAATGAATGGTAAGTTAATTCTAGAGCCCATTAAGAGTTGCTTTCAGATAAAAAGAAATATAACATTAATGTTGATCAGCTTGCCTTTCAACTGGAGATTTGGTGCTAGCATCCACAAATAAGGGAAACCATTCCCCATTTGTTTTTCTGGCACTGTGTTACTTCACTTAGCATAATGGCTTTTAGATAATGTTATCCTTCTTATCTCTGTTATGAAGCAAGGTAGGTTGTGAGCTGTCATTAATTTGGTAGTTTCGAGTACAAAACATTAATACCTTAAATGTATACTAATCATCCACATAATATTTTGCAAATAATAAATAAGAACATATCATGCTCTGAGCGGCATTGTCATTTTTTCTAAATTTATTATGGTTTTTTTGGTCTTTTTGAGACAGGGTTTCCTGTAGGCCCAGCTGGTCTGGAACTCACTATGTAGACCAGGCTGGCCTTGAACTCACAGAGATCCACCTGCCTCTGCCTCCCAAGTGCTGGGATTAAAGGTGTGCAGCACCATGCCCGGCCTTTTTCTAACTTTATAATACTAGAAGAACTAAGAGTGTAAAACACTAATTGTGATTTCAATAGGAAATCTAGCAAATCATGTTAACCTTGAAGACAAAAGAGTAAGAATGCTGATGTGGGTGGCAGAAAAGTCTATATCTTCCAGATGCTTGGACAAAGACAGAATTTTTTAAAGTTTTCTGGAATAAAGATAAATCATAAAGTGATTCACTTAAGACCTTTCTATTTTTTTGTTATGACACAGTTTTAAACGTGTTTTAATCAAGATAGTGAATTAAAATAGGAGTTATTGATTCATCCTCAAAAGGATGATACTGAGTACTTTCAGTCAGAAAATTATTGTCTCAAGGGAAAAAAAATAAAAGATGCTTAAGATTAGACAAATTATTAAAATGAAATTTTTATGTCTGCTATCAGAAAGAATAAAAGTACATTGAAAATCTACTGAGGGCCTTTGTAATTGACAGTACTATTGCTATGGATGCTGGGGCAGTGGACAGTTCACTGAATATTACATCTGTTAAATTATTTCCGAAATCTAGAATCTGTTTTTATTAATGATTCTTGTGAATGTAAAAAAAAAATCTTTTTAAAAAATTTTTTTTAATTTTTATTTTTATTGATGCTTTGTGTATTTTATACATCATTTTCCAATTAGGTTCAGGCACATATCCCCTTCCCTTCCCCCTACCCCACCCCTACCCATCCCATATCATGCATTCTGCCATAACTTTTCTGCATCTTTCTCTGTTTTTTTGTTTTGTTTTGTTTTCATTTTTTTAACAATAAGTGATAATTTGTGAGTACAAGCATCCTTCATGTAAAACCAATTTGCAAGCAGTTGTGCCCAAACCCACACAGCTCATGGGTCCCACCATCCACCAGGGGGGGCTTGTATGTTCAATCAAGTTGATCAAATGAGTGTTACCAGTCATATTGTTGTCGTTTCACCATCCACCCCAATCGCACTCCTTCATTCTACCACTCCCCTCTCCGCAGATTGTTCCCTAGGCTTAGAAAGGGGCACAGGTGGATGAGAAGCCAAAACACTCTACTTATCTCTCTGGAGCTGATGTCTTGGTCTCTCTGTATATCCCAAATCTAATTGGTATTAGCCTCTCTCCTGGAGGAATAACCCATGGCTGTTGCACAAGCTTACACCTCTACTGGTTAGGAGATGTTATAAACTACACGAAGACCCTGTCATACTTAACAGAAGAAAATGTAATTCAGGATTAATACCATCCAAACATCTGTGTCATACCAAAGTAACCTACATAACAATTAGTACTTGTTTAAATCCTACAATCTAATTGTGTGTGCTTCATTATAGGATCAAAGGCTATATATTTATACTGTTTAAATACCTATATATCTAATTGCATGTGCTTCATTAGTAAGATAAAGGTTATGCCTGGACAAGCTGGCAGCCCATGAAAGAAAACAGCCAGAACTGACTAGAGACAAAAAAAAATCTTTAAGAAGTTCATGATGAAACAACACATAAGGATGGCTGAATTGAGAAAGATTAGAAAAGAAACTATTTATTAAAGAATTTAATTATTCATATTCATGCATTAAATGCTTTCTTTGGATAAAATTATATCTTACTCTCCTGGAATCACTGCTAAATCAAAGAACTCTTACTCTCATGTTAAGTCACCGAGCACAGAAAGAGGATATTAAAAAAATAATAAATCAAATAGCAATATAATTAAAAACTCAATGTGCTCTCCAAAATTAATGTTCAGGAAACTTGTATAGATAAGAGAAATCAAGGAAAGACACTTAAGCACTGTAGTAAAAGAGCCCTGTACACAGTGTGTGGTGTAAATATAATATATATATATAAATTATATATATATAATTATATACAAAATGCAATCTTTACATTAGTTGATCAGAAAGAAATTTGAATGTAGGTAGACCACAATTGCATACTTAGAGAGTTGAGGTCCATTTTGATGAAAAAGGCTGGAAATAGTGTCCATTTCTATTGTGGTAATAGGCCATGAAAATGTATTTTAATTCCAAACTTTAAAAAGACTTTCTAAGTTTCTACACCAGTCACCTCATGTCACACATACCCAAAACACCAGCGTAGATACTCCAGTGTTGCAATTGTATGAATTGAATCAGTTTGGAATTTCCAAAGAATCAAATCACTGGATTTCGCATGCTAATAATTATGACACAGTGGTAGTAATGGGCATCATATATATATATAAAGATATAATATATATATATATATATATATATATGGTTATTATTGGCTTTAACACAGTGTCCCATGCTGGTTAGAACCAGAACTTTGGTGTGGGGGGGGGCTTCTGGTGTCCTAACCTCAAACCTTTTCTCATGAGTCTGTTTTCTTTTTTTTTCTTTCCTTTTTCTTTTTAATTTAATTAATTAATTAATTTATTTTTATGTGTATGAATGTACTGTCTGCATGTAGATTTGTGTACCCCGTGTCATGCAATGCCACGGAGGACAGAAGAGGGCGTTGGATTCCCCTGGAACTGGAGTTAAAGATGGTTCTCAGCCACCATGTGGGTCCTGGGGATGGAACCTGGGTCTTCTGCAAGAGCAGTCAGAGCTCTTAACAGCTAGGCCATCTCTCCAGCCCCGAGTCTGTTTTCTTAAACAAGATATTCAATCACTGTGACTCTGGGATGCATCCTTCATAAAATTAAAATAGCATGTTGGACATGGTTGTGCATACTTTTAATTCTAGCACTCAGGAAGCAGAGGCAGACAGATCTCTGTGAGTTTGAGGCCACTCTGGTCTAAATAGTGAGTTCCATGCTAGCCAGGGTTATCTGGTGAGACCTTGTCAAAGAAAGAAAGAAAGAAAGAAAGAAAGAAAGAAAGAAAGAAAGAAAGAAAGAAAGAAAGAAAGAAAGAAAGAAAGAAAGAAAGAAAGAAAGAAAGAAAGAGAAAGAAAGAAAAAGAAAGAAAGAGAGAGAAAGCACAGTTGTTATATAGAGAATTTTAATATTGAGAGAGATAACGTGTTAAAATTCTTATTTTTATTCAGCTTTTGTACATTTCACACAACAGGTCTTAATAAAGTTTAGACCCCCACCCCATCAGCCCCACTAGACCTCATACATTCCTTCACACATGTTAAGTGCTATCTGCTCAAGAATTTGTACACAGATATCCTTTGGTGCAAGTTCGTGTACTGGAGTCTAGTTACCCTATCTAGAAATTTTAAAGAAGATCTACTTTCTCTAACCCAACAGTAATCAGTCTCCAACAGTTCCCAGGCTAGGGCCTGCCTGCTATCTCTTTCCCTTGCTCCACTCTTGGCCATTGCCTTGTTGAGTTGGCATGGGTATTGTGCTCATCACCATCGTTGCCACAAGTTCATATGTGCAAGCTTCCAGGGGCCCGAAATCCTGTTTCCCTATGTTCATGGACCAACTATGTCTCTTAAAATCTTTTTGTCCCCTCTTGTGCAATGGTCCCTGAGCTGTCAGTGGGTGAGGTTTAGTTATATCCAGGGACACACTCTGAAGTCTCTTAGTCTCTGAAACATAGCCAGTTGTAGCCTTCTGTGTGCATCCCACACTGAAATATAAGGAAGCTTCACTGGTGTGAGTTGAGGGATGCATTAGAATTCTCTACAACCCCTGTTCCACTCTGTTCCATGAGCCTTAGGTGTATAGATTCCACTGTAGATGTTCACTTAGGGCTAGGCATCTCTCAGAAATATATTCACTGTGTCTGACCAGTTGTGGAACTCTACAGTAGCCTCCATCTGTTGCAAAGAGAAACTTTTTGATGAATTGTGTATGGTATATTGGTCTGTAAATTTAAGGATCATATTTAGCATATGGCAAGAAGTTTCATTTGTCTAGGGATATTTCAGAGGAAAGGTTTTCTTTAGAATCTTTGAACCCTTCAATCATGTGTATTTGGTTATAATAACAGTACCACCCATGAGTTCCCTCCCATTGATGGGGCTTTAAATCTAGTTACATAAGTGTTGATTACTCCCCAGATAATAGTGTCACTTCACTAATAGGGAGTTTGCTTTGTCATTCATTATGATCATTAGGCTTCAGGGCTGGGTTGGGCCATTTATTTATTGATTTGGTCCCTTAGCAGCTTGTATAGTACCCTCTAGAACTATGACAACTAATCTTCAGGGAGAACAAAGTTTCCACGTCAGTTCCTGCTCCATTGCTCCAATTCCTGTGTCTGAAGTATGTCCTGTGTTCACCACTAGGGTCTTATATTCGAATTCTGGGAGTAACCAAGAACTCTAGCAGTAGCCTGTGTAATTTCTGGAATCTTTTGGTCTCCTCTGACTAACCATTTGAAGGAAGGTATCTCCTATCTGGCACAGTGCTGTTTACCATACAGACACTGGGCATACACATGCACTAATGTTCAGACACCGTATGTGTATTTCTCGAGCTTCCCAAGCAAAATCATTTCCCTCTACTTTCCTCCACCATTAAAGCTCCATTCATCTCTCTTTTCTGTTCCCCTGTCCAAACTCCCTCCTCCCTCCCTAGTTCAAGTGCACCCATTATCCTCCCTTCTGTCCCTTCTAACTCCCACCTCCCACCATCTACCCTCTCCTGAGTTCCCTCCTCTCCCGTCCCTCTTGTCCCCTGTGCTGCCCTTTCTTCTCCTCTCTCAGCTAGATACTCTTTCTTAACCCCACCTCCCCTGATAATATATGTTCCCTACTGTCCTCCTCTTTCAGGCTCTTTATTTCCTTTACCTCTGTATTTTCCTTTCCATTTTTCTGCCTCCTGTTGTCACATCGGAATTTATACTCACATGAAAGAGATTGGTTTTACAATCTGTGAATGAGGGAGAACACATGTCCCTTGTTTTCTGAATTTTTGTCACTTAACTTAGTATAACAGTCCCTAGTTCAATCCATTTACCTGAAAATTTCATGTTTATCTTTTCTTTATATATTTTATTATTTTTATTTTATGATTATGAACTATATCGCTTCCATGTATGTAAATGCACCAATGTTGTGCATTGGATCCCTTGGAACTGGAGTTATGGGCAATTGTTAGCTACACTGTGGGTGACTAGAATCAATCCTGGGTCCTCTGCAAGATCATCCAGTGCTCTTAACCACTGAGCCATCTCTCTAGCCCCAATTTCATCTTTCCTGCTGTTGAGTAGAACTCCATTGTGCAAATGTACCACATTTTTATTATCCATTTGTCAGTTGAGGACATTTAAGTTGTTTCTTACCAATTTGAAAGAAACAGAAATAAACACAGGTATACAAATATCTCTACATCAGGATGCGTGCTTTAGGTATATGCCAAGAAACAATATAGCTACACTGCTTTCCATGTAGGTTCCACAAGTTTGCCTCCCCACCAGCAGTGAATGAATGTTCGTTCCCGTTTCTTCAAATCCTCACCAGCATTGGTGTCTTCAGTTCTCTTGATCTTAGCCAGTCTTCCCGGGGTAAGACACAATCTTAAAGTGGATTTTATCTGTATTTCATTAATTTTCAAGAATTCTGAACACTTTTGAGTTATTTCTTAGGCATTTTTATTTCTTTGCTTGAAAACTCTCTGTTCAACTCATAGTCCATCTTTTTATTGGGTTATTATTTTCTTATGTCTTTGTTTTTTGAATTCTTTGCATATTCTAGATATTATTCCTGTTAGATGTGTAGCAGGTGAAGATTCTCTCCCACTCAGTGGGTTTCCTTTTTGCTTCCTTGGTTGTTTCTTTTGCTGCACAGAAGCTTTGTAACTTAAAGAGGTTCCTCTTGTTGATTGTTGACCTTAATGCCTGAGCAACTGGTATCCAAATTAGAAAGTGCTTGTAGGGAGTCCAGTGTTTTCTTATAGCACATTCAGAGTTTCAGGTTTTATATTGAGGTCTTTAATCCATTCAGACTTGATTTTTGTGCTGTGATAAAGATCAGGGTCCAATTTCATTCTTCTACAGGTGGAGAACCAGTTTTAGCAGCACCATTTTTTGAAGATTCTGTCTTTCCTCCATTGTGTGTTCTTGGCCTCATTGTCAAATATCAGGCTGCTGAAATTACATGTACTCATGTTTGGGCTTTCTATGTGTTCCATTGAGGTACGTGTATTGTTGTGTTAATGCCATGCTGTTTTATGACTATAGATCTGTAATTTAATCTGAGATTTGATACAATGAGTCTCCTACCACTGTTTATTTTGTCCAAAATTGCTTTAGATATCTGGGGTCTTTTGTAATTACATCTGAATTTTAGAATGGCTTTTTCTAACTCTGTAGAATGTCATGCATATGTTGATTGGCACTGCATTAAATCTATAGATTACTTTTGGTAAGATGGTCATTTTGGACAATATTTATTCTACCAATCCATGAGTAGGTCCTTCCATCTCCTGGTATCTCTCTCTCTCTCTCTCTCTCTCTCTCTCTCTCTCTCTCTCTCTCTTTAAAGATTTGAAATTTTCATTTTAGAGTTCTTTTATATCTTTGGATAGCTTTCTTCATAAATATTTCATTTTTGAGGTTATTGTGAATGGGAGGGTTTGCTTGAAGGCCTTTTCAGATATTTCTGTAATTGGTGTATAGAAAGGCTACTGACTTTTACAAGTTCATTTTGTAACCTGACACCTCATTGAAAATATTAATCATTTCTAGGAGTATTCTGGTGGGATTTGGGGATCTCTTGAGTATAATATCATGTCACCTGTGAATACTGATAACATGACCTCTTCTTTTTCAATTAGCGCTCCTTTAATTTCCTTCTTTTGTCTTATTGCACTAGGAAATCAGAGGCACACCAATTTCTATGAATTTGAAGCCACTTGATCTGCACTGTGAATTCCACGTCAGCAAAGGGTACCAGTAGTGAGCCCTACTAGTTACAAGAACACATGGAGACTAAACAACACACTACTGAATAACAAATGGGTCAAAAGAGATATAAAGAAAGAAATAAAAGCATTTCTAGCACTAAATGAAAGGGAAGATACAAGACAGCAAAACCTATGGGACACCTTAAAAAGCAGTCTTGAGAGGGAAATTCATAGCCCTAAGTGCCAACATTAAGAAAACAGAAAAAGCACAAATAAATGCCTTAACATTGCAACTAAAAACACTTGAGAGGTAGCAACAAATGAATCCTAAACCTGGCAGACAGGAAGAAATAACAAAAGTCAGAGCAGAAATCAATGAAATAGAACAGTACAAAAAAAATCAATGAGTCCAAGAGCTAGTTCTTTGAAAAGACAAACAAGATACATAGACCTCTACCCCAACTGACTAAAAGAAGGAAAGAGCAACTCCAAATCAACCAAATTAGAGATGAAACGGGAACCATTAAAACACATAGTGAAAAAATTCAGACAATCTTACAGGAATACTTAAAAAACCTATACTCTACTAAATTTGAAAAGCTAAGAGAAATGGATGAATACCTGACATCATGGAATCCAACAGGATTTAACCGGGAAGACATTGACAGCTTAAATAGACCCATAATAAAGGAGGAAATTGAAACTGTAATTAAAAAAAAAAAAAGAAACCTCCCAACTAAAAAAAGCCCAGGTCCAGATGGATTCATGGCAGAATTCTATAAGACATTTAAAGAAGACCTACAGCCACTACTACCAAAATTATTCAAGAGGACAGGAACAGAAGGAAATCTCCCAAATCCCTTCTATGAAGCCAACATCACTCTAATACCAAAACCAGGCAAAGATACAACCAAAATAGAAAACTATAGATCCATTGCACTAATCTCTTTAAAGTATTTTAAACATAATACAGTTTCACACTGACTGACATCAGTGGAATTTGAAAATGAATTTAAATTGTTTTTAAAGCAAATGCCCTGGATATAGTGCATGGAACACAGGATCACAAGTGAAGGAATCACAAGACTCAAATCCTAAGGCTGGGCTAGCCATGGATGTCTTTATTACACTTTGTTTTGGAAATAGATGTATGTCAGAACAAGTCTGTTCTATGCACATGCTTAGAGAAAGGGGATAGAGTTCAAAGAGCTTTGCAGCATTGTGCTTACTTAAGAATAGTGTTATGGCCAGCTTGGTCTACAGAGCGAGTTCCAGAAGAGCTGGGGCTACAGGGAGACCCTGTTTTGAAAAGACCAAAAAAAAAAAATAATAATAATAATAATTGTGTGATAATATATAAATTAAAATTATTTATTACCCAATACAGAAGGTTGTATTAGATGAAATGAACTGAACAATCAAAGCCATATCTTTCAGACACTAGCTATGACAGGTGCTGTCTTGATCAACAAGTTAGATCACAGCAGTATTTGACTATCAGTGTTTTCAGATATACACAACTGAGCATAAGTTCATGATGTGATAAGTGTAGTTTGAAGGTAGAGTTATATGGATTCCAAAGTTGTTTTCATTTATTAACAACAGTGTACCCAAATACAATGCATAAGAGTCTTTCATAGACAGAGGTTCTCATATGAACAGAAGTCTAGATGTCATTCTGGGAAAGCTTTTATTGTCCTTCCCATCATCCATACTGACTTCCATGAAGTTTTATCTTCTTTCCAGACAAGAAAACAACATCCGGGAATGTAGCAGCCACACCGTGACCTTGATGACTGTTGGCAGGAACAGACAAGCGGAGGAGGCAGTAAGAAATTGAGATGCTATGTTGACTCCCTGAATTATACCATCCAAGAATGAAATTGTCTCTGCCTCCTGAGTCCTGGGATCAAAGACCTGTGATAACACCCCCCCTCAGTTGGAGCTTTATATATCTTATAATAAATAATATACCTAATTTAATATGTGTGATACAACTTTATAAAATATCTTTAACAACTTTATAAAATGTCTTTATTTTATTAATTACCCTTATTTAAAATTTTATTATGAAAATAGATGTACATGTATTTACTGACATGCATAAATGTACAAAGCTGCAATTATTTTCTGCTGAACTATGAATGTGTCCTTATAATTCTCTCACATCAAACTTTTGTATGCCAACAATTCAAACTTACACAGAAAAAAATTCTTTTCTATTACTTTTATTTTATGTTTACTAGTTTATTGCCTGCACCTGTGTAAGTGCATCCGTGTCATGCAATGCTTGCCAAGGCCAAAAGAGATCATCAAATCCTCTTCAACTGTTTTAGCTGCCATGTTGGTGCTGGGAACAGAACTGAGGTCCTCTGAAAGAGCAACCAGTGCTCTTAACTGCTGAGCCATCTCTCCAGGCAGATAAAAAATAAAATTCTTAATTCAACCTTAACATGCAAGAAAATTTATCTAAGAAATTTATCACGTTCATATGAGAATATTATTTAAATGTGTATTTTAACAAAGGATAGATTAAATGTACTGTAGAAATAATTGCATATAAATACATTTACATCTAATTTTCATGTACATTTAAATGGACATTATAAACCTCTATGGTCATGGAAAAAGAAGGGCACTCACTATACTACTACAGGAGATTTCATGACATTGGGGTTAAAGTATGATGTGTAGTGATTATAGAAAATTATTGCTTTATTTCCCATTGTTCACTTTCCTAACAATATTTAACTCATGATAAACATGCTAGCCATAAACCAGGCATGGCCTTTCATCCCAGAACACAGGAGGCAGAGGCAGGTGGATCTCTATGAGTTCAAGGCCAGCCTGGTCTACAGAGCACACTCCAGGCCAGCTAAAGGGGACTCTGTAGGACTAAAGGGAGACTCTGTCTCAAAAAGACAAAAAATAGCCATGCATACACAGACACATGTATTTGGAAAGAAGGAGAGAGAGAGAGAGAGAGAGAGAGAGAGAGAGAGAGAGAGAGAGAAGCTTAACAGAAAGAAAATGTGAAATATAGTATCTTGGTGGAAGTTCATGAGTTCTAAAGTATCAACTAGGCACACATGATAAAGGACTGTGCTAAATGCTCACTGCCTGTCCTTGGAGTCATCCCTTCTTTTCTTATTTTCTAAACTATATTTTGGAAAAATAGTCTTCTTCTTGGAGGTATGTCATAAAGCGAGATGAAATTCTCTCATATGAAGAAGTATAAAATGCAGTGTCTGCTCTTCTGGTCTTTGTGAACATCCAGCTCACTGTCAGGGAGTGGTTACATGTCCTGCTTTCCATCCACGTTGATCTTACTTCATTCTAAACAGTGCCTACCCTGGCAACAGTGAAACACTCTAGATAGAATGGGGTTGGAAAGCAGACATTAAGGCCATTCCGGCATGTTTTATATGTGACGTTGCTCTGTCCTTGCATGACAGAAGCCATTCTCACATTAGTATGCCTCTATAAGAGTAAAAACCCCTTTTATTGTTTGTTTTTCAGCAGCTCTGGAATAATTTGCAAATGTTTCATTGCTGAATATGAAAATGTTATTTAAATTAAATTAAAGATTAAAAGAAGCAGCCCTTTTTTAATGCCAAATCAATAATCCTGTCTGGAGAATCTATATAAGTAACACTGATTACATGATAAGAAGAACCCCAGCATAGAGACAAATGCTGAAACACTGGTTCCAGCCTAACTACAGTGGAGGACGAACTATCTTGTTGATCTTCAAATTGCACTCATCTACTCAAAGGATTAGATTCCTTATCTAACTACAAGAATGATAATCATGGTACAGTCTTAAGAGGATTAGTGTGGACTCAGCACATACATAAAATAAAGAATAGGACAGTCAAGGATAATAATCATAATTCTGCTTCCTTAATATGGACACATTAATATAATTTTCCAATGCTTAAAGTAGTGTAATGTTTGATATTTATTTAAAAGCTACTGCAACATCTTTCCCAAGTACTGCTCAGCCTTCACAAGAATCATAAAAGAAGTGAGTATCAGCACCCTTCATAGATGAAAATTCGAAGCATGTAGAAACTAGGCGTAGACAAAGCTGGAAGTCCCTCACTGGCAACAGTTACAGGTTCTGTAACACCTCACATGCATCTCATCACTCTCTCCTTAAAGAGCATCCATCACATTTAAAGTCTTTGGCTAAGCAGGCTGGTATAAATTGCATTTTCTACCAAGCTGCTACTTATTGCAGGGCAGCTTGCCCCAGGATTTCAGATTTAACCCTGTAGGTTTTTTTCCCCAATTTTCTAATTTAGTCTCATTTTCACATTTGTCTTAATAACCCAAGGCACACTCTCCCTAATATGAACAGATCTTGCTGGCATCATCCCTATTTATAGATACTTTGCTAACCAAAAAAGCCAAGTTGTTTATCTTCCTCATACTTTCGGGATTGTAATTTTCCTTTTCTGCCTCATTCATCCCAAATAATTTATTAAATTGCAAGTAAATCTTGGCCTCGGTCAAAGAACATGTATCAGTAATAAGAGGCTAAGAGAGTATGTAAAGATGGAGTAAGAATATATTTGCTATAATGAACATACACAGGCCTGTAAATTTATGTTATGTTTATATTTGTATATATATATATATATATATATATATATATATATATATATATATATATCTTTGTTAATTTTTAAGATTGAGATGAAAATGTACTTGTTCAAATAAACTGTATGTTCAAATTCAGGTTATGTTCTAATAGGAATTTTTAACTGTATGAATTAAAACTACAACTTGCTGATGGAAATGTACAAATTAAGGATATTATCTGTCCAGGACTGAGGGTATAGATTAGTGAAAGTACGTTTTCCCTTTGTTGGATCCACATTGTCATCATCACCATTATCATCAAGTTGAGGAGCATCATCACCACCACCATCATCATCAACACCATCACAGCCAACATCATCAATCCTCAGTAAATTTCTCTTTAAGATACTAATGCCTATTTGATTTATTTTTCTTAAATATGAAAAATAATGATGTTGCATCTCCCCCCAAAATATGAAATAAGATAATCTCTGGTAAAATTTGAAACATAAATTCTTTATATATACATAAACACACGTACTTAGATTAAAAGTAAATAATTGCCTAGACTCACAGAGGATCCAAGTTAGGTTTCCCATTCCCAACAAGGCAGCTCTCAACCATCTGTAACTCCAGTTCCAAGAAATTGAACACCTGCTTCTGACATTCATAGGCATTAATGCATGAGTGTACTTACATACATGCAGGCAAAGCACTCATACACATAAGATACAATAAATAAATCAAAATAGTAAATAATTGAAAAATATGGTTTTAAGACTATATTTTTATCAACATCAGAACTGAATGCAAATGGTCTAGGAAATCAAGATATCAGAATGCCAAGATTTTTTAATCAGAGCCAGTGTCTTTCTGGCCCTATTAATGTTCCAGTATTGAAGCTGATAAACAAAAACCATGCACAAAACCATTTATGAAGTATATAAACAAGTTGAAGAACAATCCCTATTTTAAAAGGGCTTGTCAAGTGCCACATGGGATGTCACACTAACACATATGCCTCAAAGTGCAGAACTGGTATTTGAAAGTGCCAGTAATAAAAAGAATCCTAACATAGTTCAGAAACCGCCAAAACTGCATAGAACAAGAAATAGATTAGTATCTGAAGAAAACTTAACCAATTGATGCAAGTACTAAATAAGGAGATATCTTCAATAAACTGAGCCTTAGAAAATTGAATTGTTACTCACCTAAAATAAAATGTATAATATGAAAATCAAGACACAAGTGAAAGATATAAAAACATATGAAGCTCGGAAACTTGGGTTTTTTGGCATAAACTCATGATGCATTTCAATGGAAGTTTTCCTTAAAGAGTAAAGGTTACTCTACAGATTTAAAAAGTAGTTAAAATGCATTTGCTCAAACAAGGTGACATCGTTGGTTTTTACTAGCACTATTAGATATCTGCCATTTTGACAAACATGAAGTTTTTTTCCTGTTTAATAAAAGCAAGTTAAATATTTTTAAAAAATAGTTAAAATGAAAAAGTAAGTCTCTCCCTCAGTGAGAGGTGGTACATGACTATACTGCAGCTATTTTGGTTGATGAAGGATGGAACTTTGTAAATTGGAAGCTAGCACCTACTATTTAATGAGATCTTTTCTTAACTTCTATTTAGAGATAAGATCTCACTATGTCATTTAAACTGGGTTTAATAATCCTCTGGTTTCTACCTCCTGACTATTGGGATTAGGAGTATGCAAATCCACCATAAAATTTTAGAAATTTTGCTGAATAAAGAGACTTTTCAGCTCTTTGGTTGAAAGCATCTAAAACTTTTAAAGATGTCAATTGTCCAACTATGTTATATAGTCTCCCAAAATGATTTCAGCATTCTTTAGAGAATATTTTATTTTGAAGCCACATCTCATCTACAGAGATAATGTCAAATAATCACTAAATAATGTTTGAGAAAGGATTTTTAAAAGTCAAATCCCTTGCTAGGTTTAAAAACATTTAAAAAGATAAAGCAATCACAATACTTCCATATCAGATTAGGAATAGATTATTCAACTAATTGAAAAGAACAGAGATCCTAGGTATAGTAATATCTGTGGAAATTTAGTATTAGTCTGCTATTTCAAATTAGCAGGAAGACCTTGTACCATTGATTAAGTAAAGTGCGATGAACTGAATACCTGTTGGAATGACATGTAACTGCTTTCTTCTTTCTTTTTTTTTAATATTTTTAATTTTATTTATTACTGTATGTGTATCAATGTACTGTCTGCATGCAGGTCTGTGCACCCGTGTCGTGCAATGCCGCGGAGATCAGAAGAGGGTGTCAGATTCCCCTGGAACTGGAGTTCTCCTGGAATTGGAGTTTCAGACAGTTCTCGGCCGCCATGTGGGTGCTGGGTATCGAACCCGGGTCCTCTGTAACAGCGATCAGCACTCTTAACCGCTAGGCCATCTCTCCAGCCCTGCTTTCTTATTTCTAAGCATGCATAACAGTGATTTAAGATTGCTTAAAGATCAGTCAAAGATCATTCAAATAAAACTACAAAATTGTTAGGAATTACATTTAGTATTTCATTTAAAAGTACTCATAATCTTAGTAAAATAAGTTAGATCCAAATAACGATTACCAGATTTTGTAGTAATTAGAAAACCACTGCCTCCAAGTGCTAAAAAAAAAAAAAAAAAAAAAAAATTCAGTGGAACACGACAATAACCTTCTTTCCCCATTTTCCCCATTTAAATTAGTAATTCATCGTTCTTCCAGGAGCTGATTTGGGTATGAGATTCCTTCCATAGTTTATCAGTTCCATGTAAGGAGCCCTCTAACCTTCTAAGAAAACTCTGTGGGTAATCTTCAGTTGGACCAACAGAAGAGAAGGCTTTAGCCTTACAGCATCACATGTCAGAGTTTGTGGAGGGAGACCTGTATTTAGTGCATAAAAACTTTGAACAAAACTTTAATTACTGCTAAGCCTAACACAAGAGAAAATTAAATCTCCAAAAAGTATGAATGGAGTGAATAGTTAACTTCATTCTGCCATAAGTAATAATTTAGACTATATCAAAATAATATAACTAGAGACATTATGATTAAACTTAAAATGTGGACTGGAGAGATGGCTCAATAGTTAACAGCACTTATACCTCTTGCAGAGAACCATGGTTTAGTTTCTAGGTCTCACATGGTTGCTAATAATTTACTATAACTCAGTTCTAGGGAATCTGATGGCCTCTTCTGGCTTCCATGGGCACTGAAGGCATGTGGAGCACTTACATTCAGGAAAAACACTGAAATCTTAAAAATTAAACATGAAGACAAGAAAAAGGAGGTATCATCAAGCATTTTCTCTCAGCTATCTATGATCTATCATCTATCTATCTATCTATAATCTATCATCTATATATCCATCTCTCATCTATCATCTATTTATCATCTATCTATCTTGTAATGTTAAAAATAAATAATACAACTCAACAAGAAAATGGAAAAACACATGAAAAACTAATTTCTATGAGAAGAAAGATGGTAAAAGACAAATCTGGTAATCTGGAAAGTAAACTTTGAGTTAGAGAAATAAAAATTTTTAAATGAGATCTGTCTTACTTGCATGAGTGAGTAAACCTCTAGTACCATCAAGGTCTTAGATAAAATTTAGATAGTTACTATCTAATTTTCTTTTAATTTATCTTTAGTTTTATTTTTAATATAGTGCTTTTATTGATGTTTTGTGTATTTCAGACATCATTTCTCAGTTCAATTTAGACATATTCCTCTTTCCCTTCTCCCCACCCCATGCCAGATCATGCACTCAGCCATAAATGTCCTGCATCTTTCTCTCAGTCATTTTTTTTTTTTTGGTATTTTTGAGACAGGATCTCCCTGTAGCCCCAGCTGTTCTGGAACTCGCTTTGTAGACCAGGCTGGCCTTGAACTCACAGAGAGCCGCCTGCCTCTGCCTCCCTCCCGAGTACTGGGATTAAAGGCATATGCCACCACACCCGGCTTCTCAGTCTTTTTTTTTTTTTTAATATTTAGGAGTTCACATTTTTCTCCTTCAATTTTATATTACTCTAAAATATGAATACATACCTTCCACCCACATACAGTAATTACAGAGTCTGAAAGTAAGTGGTGGATTGATTCTAGAGCCCGTTAAGAGATTTAAATTATAACATCATAGTGGCTTTCAGGTAAAAAGAAATTTAACAATAATGTTGTTCAGCTTGCCTTTCAACTGGGGATTTGGTGTTAGCATCCACAAATGAGGAAAACCATTTGCCTTTTTTTGTGTGTGAGGCTCTGTTACTTCACTTAGCCTAATGGCTTTGAGTTCCATTCATTTACCTGCAAAGTTCATGATGTCATCTTTCTTTACTGCTGAATAGATGTCCAATATGTAGAGATCATTCCATTCAGATGTCTCTCTGATTATTCTTTGTCCAGTTGACCTATCCAAAGGGCTAAGTGGGGTATTGAAGTCCCCTACAATGAGTGTACTGGGATTTATCTGTGCCTTGAGGTCCTGTAGAATTATCTTTATAAAGTTTGGTGCACCAGAGTTTGGTGCATATATATTCATGATTTTGAAATCCTCATGGTCAATTGTTTCTTTGTTAAAAATGTTAATGGTCTTTTTTGTCTCTTCTGATTTCTTTTACTTTGAAGTCTATTTTGTCTGATATTTAAAAAGCAACACCTGCTTTCTTTTTGGTATCATTTACTTAGAATATTTTTTAATATATTTTTCATTTTTTAACAATAAGTAATAATTTATGAGTACAAGCATCCTTCATGTAAAACTAATTTGCAAGCAGTTCTGCCCAAACCCACATAGCCCAAGGGTCCCACCATCCAGCTGGGGGGCTTGTATGTTCAATCAAGTTGATCAGATGAGTTTCCGGACTATATTGCTGTAGTTTCGCCATTCACCCCAATCACAGCCCTTACATTCTACCACGCCCCCTCTTCCTCAGATTGTTCCCTAGGCTTAGAAAAGGGGCACAGGTGGATGAGAAGCAAAACAGTCTACTTTCTCTGGAGCTGTCGTTTTGGACTCTGGTCAATTCTGGCTGTTTCCTTTCACGGGCTGACAGTTTGTCCAGGAATAACCTTTCAGTCCTACTAATGAAGCACAGGCATTTAGATATATAGGTATTTAAACAGTACTAATTGTTATGGTAGGTTACTTTGGTATAGACACAGATATTTGGATGGTATGTTAATTTATGAATTACATTTTTGCCTGTAAAATGTGACAGGGTCTTACTGTGGCTTATAACATCTCCTAACCACTAGAGGATGTAAGCTTTTGGCATAAGCCATGGGTTATTCCCCCAAAGAGAGAGCTAATAGCCAATTAGATTTGGGATATACAGACATATGGCTGCCGCTGCTGCACAATATTTCCAGGCAGGTGAGGTGTAGCTGGTGCTGACAGAGGAGTCTTGCTTGACTCAAGGAGACCTATATTTGCTTTATTGGTTTAGTGGTCTTTGGTAACACTCTCTGGTATTCCAGAGACCAACTGTACACTTGCAAGTGCAGTTTCAATACATTTTTCCCATGCTTACATCAGGGCTTTGACAGCAGGCCCTTATTGCCTCTCTTCTTGCAGGTATCCCAGTTTACAGGCAAGAAGCCTTTACCTTTTGGGGGGGCTTGGCTTCCCTGGCCAACATCTCCTTGGTAGAATAATACATTGCTGATATCAGAGCTCTCCTGTGTTAATATATTTTGCTTAAGTGCACAGCTTAAGGAGACTTTAGTATTATATTTGGTTCTGAATAGGGAATAATCCTTTTCACAGTTCCACAGTATGTCAATTAGTCAATTAAAGAAGGTGGTTTTACCGGTTTTATAAAAGATTACCTCTATGACATTTGGCTCCAATTTACAGTTAGAGAACGACCTCATCATCATCATATTCCTCCTTGTTCTATGAAGGAGAGGTAAGAAAATCTCTCCTATCAAAACTTTGCAAAGACAACATCATGAACTTTGCAGGGAAATGGATGGAGCTAGAAGATATTATATTAAATGAAGTAACACAGTCCCAGAAAAACAAACGATGAATGGTATCCATCATCTGTGGATGCTAGTGCCAATAACCCAGTTGTAAATATTTCTTGTGGAGAGGGATGCATATTAAAAGAACAACAACAGAAAGACTGCATCAGAAAACTGACTGAAATGGTGAATCGGGAGGGGTGGGAGGGGCAGGAGAGGGACACGGGTCTATATTCAATTAATGTATATTTAATTGACATGAGTTCAACAAGTATCCAAGTTTGCTCAGACTCTGCCTACAGGTTACATGGTGTTTTAGGACTTAGTAAAAGTAAATATGTGTATATCGAACAACATTGGCTTTAAGGTTTTGATAAAAATAGTAATGCACCTTAGTTAATTGGAAATATAAATTGTTGTTGTCCACATTTGTTTTACTTAAAGTCTGTATAACAATAACTTTCGGTTTGGCACATACAAATGTTCTCTATAATTCTTCTGTTTTACAGTATCATCTTGTAGCATTCTCTTTTACCTGTAGGATGATTTAACTTAAGAAATTAAGTTTGCTTCCCAAGTTAACGACATATAGTCACCCATGCTGTCCCTTCATCATGTCCCTGGCATGTGGGTTTCTCTTTGCCTGTATTCCAATGTGAATCCCAAATGCCTCTTCACTGTGCTGAGGGCTTGCTTTGCTTGCCTCCAGATGCCTTCCTTCCTTGTTTGTTTGTTTGTTTGATCAGTTTTTCTCCTTGCATATGGAGTATTGACTTGTCTAAGTTTTAGGCTTTCTATTGGAAGTCTAACTCACTCTTCCCTTTCTGTTCTGAAGGTTCTCCAAAGAATCCACTTGGATACTCTCTAGGCAATTCCAGTTGGGGGTGGAATATGCTTGTTTAGCTTGCACCCCAGGACTCTGTGCTTCTGGTGGTCCTGGGGCATCCCCAATCTAAGCTCTGTACACTCAAGTCTCACAGAGGCAACAGGCCCACCTTTTATACCAGCTAGCAGGATGGCACAGCCACACAAGACAAAGATTTAATCTAACCAATGAGAGAATTATCCAACAGGCTAGATAAGATTATCCAACAATCTGCCTGGCTGAAGTGCCCGGCTTCTACCTGTGCTTCAGGTGGTCCTGGGAAATCCCAGATCTAAGCTCTGTGCATTTTGTGTACACCTATGGTAATAATTAATCCTCATTTTCAATTGGACTGGGTTTGAAAACACCTGGGAAACACTTCCAACTGATTATGAGGGAGTTTCTAGAGAGGATTAATGGAGGAGGGATGACTCACCCTGAATATAGACAGTACCATCCATAGGATGGAGCCCTAGGTTATAGGAAATATAGACATGTATACAGAAATACATATAATGAGAAATCAGCTCAACACCAAATTCAGGCTTCTGTTTGCTAATGAGAGCATGATATGGCCACCCATACTGTACTTCTAACCCCATGCTGCCTATCATGACAAATGATCCCCTCAAACTCTGAGCCCAAACAAACCTTTCCTTCCTTAAGTTGATTTTGTCAGATATCTCGTGACAGCAAGAAAAGTTACAAATATACCTGTGTAACAGAGCTTCACATAACTCTCTTTCACTTCATCAAAATCCACTCTCTCCATCATAAGTAAGAATCATTATTTCCCCAGCTCCAACTATTGAAAATATCCACATTTGGGAAAAAGACCAGTCTACTACTGATTCCTCTCCTCAGAACATCCCAGTGCATTGGATCCATAATACAATGCCTCCCTCAGCGTAAGAGCAGGTGACATCTAACATGAATGAAAGGGGGAAAATAGGGCTGGAGAGATGGCCTAGCGGTTAAGAGTGCTGACCGCTCTTACAGAGGACCGGGGTTCAATGCCCAGCTCCCACACGGCGGCCGAGAGCCGTCTGAAACTCCAATTCCAGTAGAACTCCAGATCCAGGGCATCCGACACCTTCTTCTGACCTCCGCGGCATTGCACGACACGGGTGCACAAACCTATATGCAGACAGTACATTCATACACATACAGAAATAAATAAAATTAATAATAATTTTTTTTTTAAAGAAAGGGGGAAAATATATGTATTCAAGCAGAGGGCAGTAGAAACTTCTGACTGACCCCTATGGAAAGCAGTGTGGAGAACTCTTAAAAGACTCAAAGGACCCAGCCATACCACTCCTGGGTATATACCCACAAGACTCATCCTATTGCAGAGATATTTCCACAACTGTGTTTATTTTGCAGAGATGCATGCACAACCACATTTATTGCAGCTCTCTTCACAATGCTGAAGAGATGGAAGCAAACCAGATGTCCCTCAAATGACGAGGGGATAAAGAAAATAGGTATATCTAAACAATGGAGTTCTATGCAGTGATAAAGAAAAACAAGATCATGAAATTTGCAGGTAAATGGATAGAACTAGAAGCCATTATGCTAAGTGAAGTAATACAGTCCCAGAAAAGCAAAGGGCATGTGGTGCCCCTTATTTGTGGATCCTAACACCAAATCATCATTTCTAAGACAAAAAAAATCTTTTTTTTCTTTTTAAGTAAATACAATACCTGATGCTACTATAAGGTACATTAAAACATACCTCAACATGATATGTTAATTAGGAACGTAAAGTAATATGTCTTTTTCACCTGCATGCAACTCTACTGTTAAAAGGTGAATCCCTAAACATGTTTTGAAGTTAAACACATATCTTTTATTTTCAAAGGTCATAATTTTGGCATATGTGTGGAGTGTATACATGCATAGTTTGGAGTAATATAAAGTTAAAGGGAACATAAACAACAACAAAAAGACTTGTTCAAAGAACTGACTGAAATGGTAAACTACTGCCCAAAACAGTAAACTTCTGCATTGAAAAATTAAAAAAAAAAAAAAACTGAGAAAAAGATGCAAGACATGTATGGCAGAATGGACGAACTCTTAAGGGGTGGATGGCATGGAAGGGAGAATGAGTCTAAATTTGATTAAGAAATGTTGTATGAAATGCTCAAAAGTTCAATAAAAGCTGAGAATAAAAAGAGAAAAAAGAATGACACAAAAATAAATATGAAATGAACTATAATAAAAATTGCTCTAATTTTAAATTGTTCTTAAAGTTTTAAAATTATGTGAAAAAATAGATTTATCTTCAGTTGAAGATTATTATAAAAGAAGCCATTAAATTAAAAGTAGCTTTGTATATTTACACATTTTCATTTGTGTCTGCAGTGTGGGTGTATGCATGTGTGCATGTTTCTATAAATGTATGTTTGCACATGTCAATGTGGGGCCTAGCTCTTGATGCTAAGTGTCCTCCTTAACTGATCTCTACCTTATTTTTTGAGATTAGGTTTCTCCCTGAGCCTGGAGGTTACTGATACACATAAAATAAAAATGATAAAAACAGTATTTTTATAAATATAAATACATAGGGGCTGGAGAGATGGCTTAGCAGTTAAGAACGCCGACTGCTCTTGCAGAGGACCCAGGTTCGATCCCCAGAACCCACATGGTGGCTGAGAATGGTTTTTAACTCCAGTTCCCAGGATAATCCAACACCCTCTTCTGACCTCCATGGCATTGCATGACACAGGTGCACAAACCTACATGCAGACAGCACATTCATACACATACAAAAATAAAAAAAAAGTTAAAAAATATATAAATACATAGAAGGCAGGTTGGTGCTATGTAAATTTAGATAAACAACAGTAGTCAGTTCTCCTCTCGGGCATAAAACTGCTTAGTCATGGGATTCTAAGAGTGTTTATTATACCAAGGGTGATTTCTTTCTTGTGGATTGGGATTCAGGACCAATCAGCGTGCCTGCTTTCTCCATAACAGCTACACCACTACTGCATCAGTGGATATTTCTTTCTTGGTTCATTGCTATGCAGTTTGAAGCATGCTCAGCTGGTTAAAACTACTGATCCTCACTCTTCCAGGGTAGCTTGTCCTGCCCCCTCCAGCACTATGAAAACTGACTAGCAGGAGGAAGCTTCTAGCTCAGTTCCAGTTTAATTTCTCTGTATCTTATATGCAAGTTATGTTGTGTCATCAGCAATAGGGTCTTATCAACTACTTCTGGTGAACAACCAAAGAAAATAGTAAGAAGAAGTAGTATTTTAGAAACATCTGGGGCTTCTTTCCCAACAAACACAACAAAAAAATCCCACCCTTGGCGCAGTGATGCTGCACCACTGTTCATCCATACGGGCTCTTAAATTCCCAACTTCTGATTCTTAGGTTGGTTTACCAGTTAGAAGGTTTCATTATGAATTATTCATGCGCCTTTTGTCTGGTTAATCCCCTCTTCCTCTCATGCAGATTTCTTTCAACACACCCATCATTGCTTAGTCGCTTCCTATGTATTACTTACTTTCTCTGTTGTCCTGATAAAACACCATGACTAAGGCATCCTATATAAGGAAGAGTTTACTTGGCTTAAGTTTCCAGAGAGATAAAATTCTGTCATGGTGGAGACGCTTTGTCAGAGGTGGGAGCAGTCAGCTGGAGCTGTTTTCTAACTGAGTACTCACTTCTTCAAACAGGCACAAGAATCAAAGAGAAACTGGAAATGAGACACAGTTAGATACTCTCAGAGTCCACCCGTGGTGCCCTGCATTCTCCAGCAAGGCCACATTTCCTAAACTTCCTAAAACTGTGCCACCAACTGGGGACCAAGTGTTCAAATACTTGGAGCCTATGGGGGACATTCTCCTTCAAATCACCACACCCCACAGGTAGTCTTCAGCTCTGTTTTTAAATAATCTATGTTGTGGGGCACTTCCCCCTTGAAGTATTACCACCCCAGTGACCCTTTTGTAGTTTTCTGACTTCTCCGGGTACCCAAGTTAAGCATATAAGTGTAAGGATCTGAAGCTAGGATCCACATAATTCTAATGGACAGAATTATCTTATTCAGTATAAAGTTTGTGCAGAATTTCATTTTTCTTCACTCCTGAATGAAATTCCATTATGTATATTTACTACATTTCATAACTCATTCATCTAGCTTTTCATCATCATGAACTATTGTAAATAGATCAGCAACAATTATTTTTTCACAAGTATCTCTATAGTAGAATATAGAGTCCTTTGGGTACAGATCTAAGAGTGAGATAGCCCTGTCTTATGATACCTCTACTTCAGTTTAATTTTTATTTTGTTTGGTTTTGTTGTTGATATTTTGTTTTGTTTTGCTTATTGTTGGTGCTATTGTTGCTTAGAGAAAACTCCAGGCTGATTACCATAGGGCCGTCACACAATTACACTTCACTAGCAGTGTATTAAGGGTTCCCCTTTCACCTCATCCTTTCCAGCATTTGTTGTCATTTGATTTTTTTTTATGTTAGTCATTTTGACTGGGGGTGAGATGGAATCACAAAGTCATTTTAATTTGCAATTCTTCCTTGAGTAATACTGAACACACCTTTAAAATGTTTACTAGCTTTCTGTATTTCTAATTTTGAGAATTCTTTATTCAGATTCACAGTTGATTAATTGATCTACTTATTCCTTATTTTTAAATTACTTTTTATGAGGCTGGAGAGATATCTCAGTATTAAGATCACTGATAGGTGTTCCAGAGAAGCTGGATTCAGTTCCCAGTATCCACAAGGTGACTAACACCTGTTTGTGATTCCAGTTCCTGGAGATAGGACTCATTCTTCTGGCTCCTGTGGGCACCAGGCAAGCATGTGGCATGCTTACACACATACACATATAATACTCGTACACATAATATAAAATAAAATCTTTAAAATTTTCCCTGTACTTGTGAGTCTCAAGCATGTATATAATGTACTACAATCATATTTGCTCTCCACTGTCTGCTTCCAACCACTTTCATATAGCTTTCAAAAGGTCACCTTCAAACTTTATGTGTTTTTAAAACAATTTATGCAAATCTTGCAATTTTCATGCAATATGATTTGATGGTATTTGAATCTTCTTCACCATCTGCACCCCCACTATCCCCTGCCCAATTCAATACACTACACTATAGATACAAAACAATCTATAGAGATTGTTTTGCATATATATATATATATATATGTTATGTCTGTCAGTGTGGGTCCATCCACTGGAACCTTATTGATTTTCTTCCCTTTTCTTCCTTTTGGTTACTCTAGCTATTGATTAAAATTATTGATCTTTTCAAAGAACTGATTCTATATGTAATTGATTTTCTTCCCTCACTTTGAAATTGTCTTTGAAATTTTGAGACAAAGCATCACTCTGCAGCTCTGGATTGCCTGGGACTTGCTATGTAGACCAGGGTGGTGACAAACTCCCAGAGATTCACCTGCTTCTGCCTCCTGAGTGCTAGAATTAAAGGTCTATGCCACCACACCTGATCACGTTTTGATTTCTCAATCTGCATATAATGTGTAAGATTCCATTATGATATTTTTGAGCATAATGCATTTTTGCGGTTCTCCTTTTCCCATCGTTCCCACACCCTGCCATCCGGTGTCCCCCCGGTAACATCCCTCACTGGAGACTCTTCCATTTTTCATGCACCTTGTATCCTTTGGCCCATTCCCCTTCGTTCCACATCATTGGACATTATCTTCTCTCAGTCTCCTGGAATTTAGACTTTACCCACACTTCTGTTTGCATGTATCATATATATATCTATGCATTATAGAGTACGATTTCTATATGAAGACTAAGCAGGTCTTGTCTTCCTGTGTTTGAGTGGCCTCACTTTCCAAAGCCATCCCTTTGCTTTCAAATTTCCTGATATTCTTTTTCTCCCTTGGTGTGAGTTTTATTAGTATTTTGAATGGTACAAACAGTCCCCTCATAGTACAGAAGTGCCTCAATGCAGAAAACTTATGTTCTCACCTATCACCGGGTAAAGGGTAATATTATTCCTCAGTCACCATGACAATTAAAAAATTGCTTCCAGGGGCTGGAGAGATGGCCTAGCGGTTAAGAGCGCCGACCGCTCTTACAGAGGACCCAGGTTCGATCCCCAGCACCCACATGGCGGCCGAGAACCGTCTGAAACTCCAATTCCAGGAGAACTCCAGTTCCAGGGGAATCCGACACCCTCTTCTGACCTCCGCGGCGTTGCACGACACGGGTGCACAAACTTGCATGCAGACAGTACATTCATACACATACAGAAATGAATTAAAAAAATAATTGCTTCCATAATTGCCCCTCCCCTCTTGGGAGACATTCCTGTTAAATTCACAGTCATTCCCTGGGCCTGAATTCCCGTTGGATGCTCAGTGTGCCTGTGTTGAGAAGAGGTCTTTGAATTTGATCTTATTTAATTTTTTATTCTTTTTTTTTTTTTTTTTTTTTTTTTTTTNATAGGGACTCTAATGCCAGCCTGGGCTACATGAGAACCAGTCTCAAAAGGGGAGTAGGAGGGTGACAGGTGCTGGAGAGATGGCTCAGCAGTTAAGAGCACTGGCTGCCTTTCCAAGAAGACCCAAATTCAGTTCCTAGCACCTACATGGTGTCTAACACCTGTCATTAACTCCAGTTCTAGGTCCCTCTTCTGGCCTCCTCAGGCATTGCACAACATGGGTGCACTCACATACATGCAGGCAAAACACTTATGTACATAAAATAAAAATAAATAAAATCTTTTAAAAAAAACACCACAACTCTGGCCACCAGATCTGCTATTGTAACTCTGTGTGTGTCTGTCTGCCTGTCTGTCTGTCTGTGTGTCTCTGTGTGTGATTAGACCTAGGGCTTCAGGAAAGCCAGTGAGACAAGGTCCTGTTGCTATACGGCCCAGGACAGCTTAATTTATTTTTTATTTAAATTTATTATTATTTTTTTTTGGTCTTTTCGAGACAGGGTCTCCCTGTAGCCCCAGCTGTCCTGAAACTCACTCTGAAGACCAGGCTGGCCTTCAACTCACAAAGATCCGCCTGCCTCTGCCTCCCAAGTGCTAGGATTAAAGGCGTGCCCCCCCACGCCGGCTCTTTTTCAGTTTTAAAAGGAGGTCCTTCTTGGGTTTGACTGGTATATGACAATGCTGTTGGACTCCCTTGCTTTCTTGCAACACAGAACCTTACTGGCTACGGCCACGTGTTTTCTTTACTCTGGGGAGATAGAGGAGATGCTGGGTGCATTTTATCTGCTGTCTTCTGGCCTGCCTTGTAGAATTTTGTTGAATCTACACATTTTTACCAAAATTATTATTATTATTCATTTATTATTACTACTCTAAAATGAAAGTCCAATTTATATTCATTTCTAAAATGTATCCAATGGCAACAGAAGAAATTTGGCTGTGCTGCTCTGAAAGACCACACGTATTTTGCTTCAGTCAGGGAAATTATTGTTTTCTAATGTCAAAATGTTCTTTTTAAATCAATCATAATGCTTGCTTATTTTAATGAATCTTTAAGTAAATTGTTTCTTATATTAAGTATTAAGCATTTTTAATAGTTATAAAGACTACTGCACTAATGGCTAACTGGTTATTAAAATGTATGTATATCTCTGTATTAAAGTGACTAATCATTGAAAGCCTTCCAACCCTGTGTGCTCTAGGGCTGGCTGTGCAGGATACTATACTCACAAGCAGTACTTAACAAATTGCAGAAGCACATCAAATACAAAAATGATTATGAGAGATGCCTTCTCACTTCAGCCATTTATGCACTCCAAGGCCACAGTTTGTATTTGGCTATATTTACAGAACCACACAAGTTCCTTGCAACTGACTGGGCTTTAAGTCCAATTAGCTATTGATTACCTACAAGATAAAAGGTCCACTACAGACTCCATGTAGTTTACCTGTCATTGTTATGGTGATTAAAGCCTTAAAGCTGGGGTTGAACCATCAATATTCTCCCTTAACAGCTTTCACAGTGTCCTCCAAAACTGTAAGAGCCAGTCTTCACAGACGTGGCTTCCAGATCAGTTCCAGCATCATTGTCCCAAATCCTGGGTCCAAATTATGTCCTATCTTAAGCAGAAGGTCTTTCCTTCAAATTCTGGAAGGTAATCAAAGGCTTGGAAATAGTCTGTGTAACTTTGGTTGTTTCTTGGACTCGAAGGGAGTTTTCTCCTGTCTGGCACTCTTTCTTGCTATATAGGCCTTCAGCTATACACATAGACACATACTGTGCTATTTTATGTGTAAATTTCCAGTGGGATTTTGAGCTATGGTTTTATCACATAAGCATTATTTTTCTCTCTCTTCTCTCTCCCTGTTTAACCCTCCCTTCACCCTCCCCAGTTCGAGTGCCCCCATGTTCCCCAATTCACCCTTGAGAATACCTGTGACCCGCAGTTTCCCTTTATTGACCTCTTTCTTCTCCTTTGCCCACAGGGTTACTTGTCCAACACTCCTTCTTACCTTCAAATACAAATACCCATGTTTTGCCTCTTTCTTCCCTTGTAACACCTCTCTCCTACTATTCCTGTCTCTCGGGCTCCTTCTTTCCCTTTGCCTCATGGTTCCTTTCCATTTTCCAGGATCCTGAATTTTTTATAGCAGGATATATAATCACATATAAGGGGCTGGTGCTAAGATCAACGAATGAGGGAGAACAACAGTTATTTTTCATGGTCTGTGTTACTTCACTTACTAAAACAAATTTCATCCACTTTACATGGAAATTTCATAATTTAGTCCTTCTTTACCACTGAGCTGAATTACATTGGGTAAATTAATCACATTTTCATTATCCACTGGTCAGTTGAGGGACACTAAGTTTGCTTCCATTTCTTAGCTATTATGAAAAAAAAGCAGCAACCAACATGAATGTACAAGTATTTCTGCAGTAGTACTCTTTCGTGATATCCCATGGAGTGGTAGAATAATATCATAAGGTGAGTTTCCCACACTGCTTTCCACAATGGTTGCATGAGTCTGCAATCCCACCAGCAGTGAATGAGCATATCGCTTCCCCACACAACCTCTCCAGCATTTGAATTTCTTTCTTCACCTGGTCTTAGCCAGTCTGACTGGAATAGAATGGAATCTTACACTTGTTTTGATTTGCATGTCCTCAATTGCTAAGGCTATTAAACATACTTCTTAAGGTGTTTCTTAGCCATCTTTATTTCTTCTTTTGAGAACCTTCTGTTCATATCCATAGAACATCTTTTATTTGAGTCACTTATTTTCTATATTCTTTGGTTTCTGAGTTCTTTATATATTCTGGATGTTAAATGCCAGTCAGATGAGTCAATGAGTCACTGATGAAGATTTTCTCCTAGTCTGGGTATTTTTCTTTACTTTCTTCATTGTTTCTTTGGCTGTACAGAATCTTTTTAGTTCAGTGAGGTCCCAGTTTCTGATTGTTATCCTTAATTCAAGTGCAACTGATGTCTAACTTAGAATTTTCTTTTCTACGTATATAACTTATAGGGTAATGACTATGTTTTCTTTTTTAAAACATAATTCTTTTACTGATGTTTTGTGTATTTCATATGTCATTGTTCAGTTCAATTTAGATATATTTCCCTTTCCTTCCCCCCTACCCCACCCCAGTTCATGCATCTGTCATACATGTCCTGCATCTTTCTCTCACTCTTTTTAAAGTTTTTCTCTGCAGAGGTTTATTGCTTTGGGCAGAATTTAACTGTATCTGTCCATTCTTTGATCCAGTCCATATGTTATTGTTATTCACTCCCATTTGTATTTCTCCAAAATAAGCCTAATATAAACCTCATATATGTACCAGAATTATGTCCTTCAGGAATAAACTGTATGTTAATATCACAATATGTTTAGGAATTCACATTTCCCTTTAATTTTATATTACACTAATTTACATTACACCTTCCACCCCTATATGTTAATTACCATGTGTGAAAATAAGTAGTAAATTAATTCTAGGGCCCATTAAGAGATTCACATTATAACATGACAGTTGCTTTCAGATAGAAAGAAATACAGCAATAATGTTGCTCAACTTGCCTTTCAGTTGGGGGATTTGGTGCTCAGTAGCCTTTCTTTACACCAACAACCAGCAACTGGAGATGGANGCACTCAGGAGGCAAAGGCAGGCAGATTTCTGTGAGTTCAAGGCCAGCCTGGTCTACAGAGCGAGCTCCAGTCCAGCTGGAACTAAAGGGAGACTCTGTCTCAAAAAGCATTAAAAAAAAGAGATTCACATTATAAGAGCACAGTTGTTTTCAGATAGAAAGAAATACAGCAATAATATTGCACAGCTTGCCTTTCAACTGGGGATTTGGTTTTAACATAGCCTTTCTTTACACCAACAACCAGCAACTGGAGATGGAATATAAGGAGACCTTCCCATTCACAATAGCCTCAAAAAAAAAAAAAAATAACTGGGAACAAACCTAAACAAAGACACCAAAGATATTTACAACAAAAATTTTAAGCCCCTAAAGAAGGAAACCGAGGATGGTGTCAAAAGATGGAAAACCTCCTATGCGCATGGACTGGAAAATTAATATAGTAAAAATGTCCATTCTACCCAAATTAATATACAGATTCAATGCAATACCAATTAAAATCCCCAAGAGTTTCTTCACAGACTTGGAAAAAAATCCTAAACACAAAATACCCCAAATAACTAAACAACCCTGAGTGAGAAATGAAATATAGGAGGATCACCTTACCAGACTTCAAGCTGTATTACAAGGCTATAATCATAAAGACAGCCTTATACTGGCAAAAGAAAAGACCTGTTGACCAATGGAACAAAATTGAAGATCCAAACTTGAGTTCATACAATTTCAGCCACCTCATATTGGATAAAGGGGCCAAAAATCTCATTGGAGGAAAGATAGCATCTTCACCAAATGGTGCTGGCAAAATGGGATCAGCATTTGTAGAAGAACAAAATTAAAGCCCCAACCTCTCACCTTGTACAAAAATCAATTCCAAGTTGATAAAGACTTACATATTGTTCACCATTAACGACCATGGCACAGATCTAACATTGGGCTGTCTTATAATTTCCTCAACAAAAGAAATTAGGCCATTACATTTTCATTTACCCACAGACAAGGTCTCAAGCTATGGCACCCATATTTCTTGCCAAAATATTCTAGTTGCTATTTATATCATTTCCCTCAAGAACTACATTGGTTTCACAGCTACTTTCTTCCAGAGTGGACTATTAAGCTCTGCTTACATAATTCAACTGCTTTTTGAGTCCAGACTTCCAAAGTTTTACACATGATTCCAAAGACCAATATGGACAAGGTCTTCACAGCAACAGCCCGTGTACTTGTGCTAACTTCTATGTTGGTAAATTTTCTGTTGTTGTGATAAGACACAAGGAAACCTATAGAAGAAGAGTTTAATGAGCTAATGATTCAAGAGAAATAAAAGTCTATCACAGCAGGGAAGGCATGGCAGGAGACTTACCAAAAAACAAGTCAAACAACTGAGTGCTCATATTTTCAAACAGGAATCAGAGAAAGAAAATCTAAAATTGGTAGGGCTGTATATCTAAACAGTGAGATTCTTCCTCAATCAAGGCCACATCTCCTGGCCCAAGTATTCAAATACAGGAGACTTATTCTGACACATTCTATTTTTGCCAGCACTATTTGGTGAATAGACTGTATTTCTTCCAATTTTGCCACCTTTGTCAAAACTTATATTTATTGCAGGATGCTCTATTCTGCTCCATTGATGTACTTAATTATCTATTGTTTTCATTTCTATATCATTTATTTCTATGCTAGTCTTAGTTATTTCTTTTGTCTACTTTTTTGTTTGAACTGATATTTTTTCCCCAGCACGTTAAGTTGCATCACTAAGTTATTCATCTGCAATTTCTCTACTTTTGTGACATAGGCACCAAGAAATAAAGATTTCCCCCTTCAGACAGTCTTCATTAATTCCCATAGATATTGATATGTTTTTTCTTTATTTTCATTCAAATCTACGATTTATTTTATTTCCTTCTTCATTTCTTCAATGATGCCTACACTGTTCAATAGTCTGTTGCTTTGTCTCAATGAGTTTCTTTGTGTTTTGTTGTTCTTGTTGACTTCTCATTTAGTTAATTTAGTTTGATAGAATTTAGGAGAGTGACTTCAACTTTTCTGTGTTTACTAAATCTTTCTTTGTGTCCTAATATGCCACTATTTTACAGGATGGTCAATGGACAGCTGAGAAGAATATTCATTTGAAGTCTTTGGGTAAAATTTTCTATGTATGCCTATTGGATTTATTTGGTTTATGGTGTCCTTTAAACTCCATTGTTTTTCTGTTTATTTTTTTGTCGGGTTGATCAGTACCTTGATGGGACAGACTGGTGTAATAAGTCACTTGCTATTATTCTGTTCAGCTTAATCTGTGTCTTGATGCCTACCAATATTTGTTTTATGAAATGTAGTGCTCCCAGGTTTTGAGCCTTTGTATTTGGAATTCTCATGTCCTCTTGGTATGTTGTTCCCTTAATCGGAATATGTCCTTTTTATTTTTTCTAATCAGTTTTTGCTTAAAATCTCTTGTGTCAGATAAGAGCATAGTGTTCTTGTTTCCTGGTTCAATTTGATTAGAATGATTTTTCCATCCTTTCACTCTCAGGTACTATCTGTCCTTGGAGGGGAGGTGTATCTCCTGTAGTCAACAAAAAGATGGATCACAATACACAATCCTGTATTGTGACTGGAGAATTGAGGCTGTTAATATTCAGAGCCATAATTAAAAATGTATATTAATTTTTGCCATTGTGCTGATTTGTGGTATTAATTTTTAGTCCAACTTTGTATAATAGCTAACTTAGCATAGTTTATTTTTCTCCCTGGATTGTATTGGGTATATTTAGCCCTCTACTCAGTCCAATTTTCTCACACACATAGATCAATATAAATTCTTACTGTATTTTATATATATCTTGATATTTCCAGACAAATGTTCATCAAAGAAGCTTCTTTTTGCAGCATATAGAGACTAGTACATGTTTCCAGAACTTGTCAATAGAAGAACACTTTTTAAACAATGCTGAATGCCTACATAACATTTCAGAATAGTTTAGAATAAAAATCATACATTTCAAACAAATAAATAATTGTTCTAAAATTAGGTTCAAATATTTAAAATAGATTTAAGATAATTTTAATGATCTAATTTTTTAAAATACACTTTGACAGTTGTGGTGGTTTGAATGAGTGTCCCCCATAGGCTTTAAGTATTCAGACATTTTTCCTCCAGTTGGTGGCACTGTTCTTGGAGGTCTTAGAAGGTGGGGCCATGCTGGAGGAAGTACGTCATTGGGGGCGGGCTTAGTTTAAAATGCCTTGTGGTCTCCAGTCTCTCTCTCTCTCTCTCTCTGCTTCCTGCACTCATTGTGAGATGTGACCTTCAGCTTGCTGCTCCAGCCCTGGCCACCATGCTTCCTGCCACAATGGACTCTGATTCCCTGGAATTGTCAATCATAAGCTCAAATAAACTCTTCCTTTTATAAGTTCCCTTGGTCATGGTGGTTTTATCACAGCAATAGAAAAGTGACTAATACAACAGTGAAATGCAAAAAGCTGGTTGTGGAAGATAATTCAGTTTACTTTTCCAGTTTAACAAAATTCATTATTGCATTTCAACATTTACGTTTAAGTGGCATTGAAAGTATATGATCATGATAAAATTCTTTCATTAAGCTCCATGCCTGTAGACAATCAAGATCTTCTTATAACAATCTATGTGAATATTCTTTTAGTACCTATATATGTTTTTTAAAATCATATTTTAACCATAGACATATTTTGGGGGTGTTATTGAGACAAGGTTTCCCAGTAGCCTCAGCGGGAAAATGGAAGGAGCTGGTTGACAAAGTCTAATTAAAGTCAATCAGAAAGTAAATTTTCCATTTATCCCAGATGCAATTGATCATCATTCCAAGGGGCAAGATAATGTATATGGAAACACTCATCAGGAACTCTGGGGGCATCCTTGATAGAGGCTCAAGATCCTGGAGGAAGCTTATTTTCTTTATCAAATCAAGGTATCTGCTTTCCCTCAACAGCTGTTCTGACTTACAGGTTCACTTCTGGAACTTCCTTTGCTTCTGATGTATCAATAACATTTACACTGTGCTAGTAACTCACTCTTTATTTCATCATATTGAATCAGCGTTTCATAATCAGTGGGTCAATGCTTCTAACAAACGATTTGAAAGTTGTCTTGTTAAGTCACTCTTTCTGCTTGAAGATTTTAGCTTGAAGACAGTGATGTGCCCTCTTCTTGAGTACTTTTAGAGGCATAATTATTTCAAGGCCATTCCTTTCTGGAAACAAATCCAGCATTCACTCCTCTGTATCTAGAAGTATATTAATAACAAACTATATTTATACTCATAGTAGGAATATATATTTATATATAATTTATAGATGATTTATAAATGTATACATATATAAGAAATATAGCGGCTATAAAAGGAAAAATAAACACATTTGACTTCATGGAATGTTAACAATAAAACTTCTTTATTAGTTTTATATATCTATGTATTTTGACTCTGTCATAAATTTATTGGAATTTTATATAGCATATATAGTGTAACATAGCATATTAAGTGTCACTTTTTAGCTTATGTTTTAGATTCAGCAGCTGGTCTAAAACAACTTTGATTAGCAAAGAATTATCATAACTTTTTTCTAATGTTGATATGTCGACTGCAGCTGGTCACTTCCAAACAGTTAAACTGTAGCATAATGCTACAGTTGTGCATATGCTGACAAATTACAATGAATTAAATTATGTTGAGATTAACTATCTCCTTAAACACCATGTGTGTGCCTTATTTTCATGAATCATCATCCATGCAAGTGCTGGGTGATCCACTAATGGATGTCTCAGATCTAAGCATAATCTTTTCCTGAATATGCTCTAAAACAAATTTAACATCGTCAAGTCCATTTTCTATTCAATAAATGCATTTAAATGTTCAGGACTGGTTGATACATGAGAAAACTAATAGTGGATTTAGTTCAAAATGACCTCAATGGTTAGTTGTTTTTTTTTCATTTTATGAACAAAAGTAAATTAAGGCCTTGAGAACAAATAGATTGGTGAGATTCAAAACCAAAAAATGTCAGGTGCATAACTAGTGCATTGTTGTTGATTTCCTTCTGTGTATTTTACCAAGTATATTTTGCCAAGTTAATTCCAGAATTGATCTACTTATAAAAAGTCCATCCTTATCTTTGTGAGTTCAAGGACAGCCTAGTCTACAGAGTGAGTTCCAGGACAGCTGAGGCTACAGGGAGACCCTGTCTTGAAAAGACAAAAAAAAAAAAAAAAGTCCATCCTTAATAAAATATTCATTTCAGAAAAAAGATGGAAACCCTGTATATAATTAGGGAAACTAATTCTCTTATTCCAGGAAAAAAAAAAAAAAAAGAACTCTATTATAAAGTTTCTTTTCTGGGGGAAGAATATCATAGATCCTGCCATGGAGAGGATATGCTGGAAATCCCTATTATAAAAATTCATGTAGGTAAGCAATGTATAGTTTTCAACTTAAGGCTATATAATTAAGACATACAAAATTTTAAAGTAATTTATAAAGCATCTTTTGCATTTTAAATTTCAACATAAAAGTAGGTATCTGAGACTGAGGATGTATGTAGCTTGGTGTTAGAAGACTAGTCTGGCATGCATTAGGCTATGGATTTGATTCACAGGATTTTAAAAATACCTTGAGAGCAACTTAAGTGAGAAAGAGCTTATTCTGCCTTCAATGTATAGCCTAGGCGGGGAAGTCAAGGCTGAAGGATACTGAAGCGGCTGGTTCATTACATCCACAGTCGGAAGTAGAGAGTCATGAGTGCTTGCTGCTAATCAAATGCCTTTCCCAGATTTACAGTCCAAGATCCCATCCAAAGAATGGTACTATGTGCAATGGGCTCTATGTGCAATTAATATAATCAAGGTAATCCCCACCGACAAGCCCCAGTGGCTTCTCCCATATGATTCTAGATTATCTTCAGTTGACACCAACCATCACAGTGTTGGATTGGTAAATATATGGTTTCAGCACATATGACTTCAAAACTTCATTGAAATGACTGAAGATATTTTCTTCATAGGACACACCCCTTCCACAAAGTGAGAAATCTAAGACATCATTTAATCCTATGATGTAAATATTTAAATGGACAAGAGTTTGTAGAAAGTAATAGACTTTTAAACTGCCAACTAAAGGTGATAATGATTTACTTGTTAAAAAAATTAAGATTTAGAGATATTGATTTGGAAGTTTATAAACTGACCATCAATATGTTTGCTCTAGCAGCCCAAGAGGGAACAGCCTGTACATCACTGTTAGTCATTTTATAATTATTGCCCTTCAGAGGTTTTAGGTGTGCCCCAACTTCTATTGCTAACTTTATTTAAATGTGTTCATTTTATAAGTTTTTAGATGAGGCAATATTCTCTATATATGTATGAGTGTGTTTGTTGGTAAAGACTAGAAGTGTAAATTTATTCAATCATGTTATCATTAACATGTTTTTGTTTGTTTTTACCATAATTATTTAGAATAAATATTGTTCTCAAAAGCAAACTTGAAGAAATTTAAAACCAAGGTTATCACCAAGTACAACCTGAAGAGTATTGATACTTTATAAAATATCTCAGAAAAATTGGTTTAATGTTCCCATAAAAGCTTGAGACTGCTGCATTAGAATCTGAATTCTCAACCATGAATTAAATTTTATTTCCACTGAAATAAATGGTGCGGTTACATTGAGATCTTATGTTTTTGAATGCATTTTGCATAGAGCCTGCATCAATCGTTCAAATAAAGGCCTAAGAATCCCCATCATATAAACATGCATTGTTCATCTGACTTTTAAAGTTGACAGCCACTGGGGAGGACAGAACAGAGTCATTTGAAGTGTGGACAAGCTTCTGAATGGGCCCGGGTACCATCTCCTTCCGAATTGATAATATACTTTCACATTTGGGAAATTCTTGAAGCTTTAGGTAAAAAATGAAGTCATAATGATAAGTTGCTGGTGATAACAGTGTTTAATGATACATAATAGTAATCATGACAACAGTACTAATGACAAATCGTGATTTGATGGTGAGTCAGAAATAGAAAGCAATGTGCTTTGTTGTACAAAATGGGGCAGTTTATAGCATTCTAAGGATGCAGGTGCTCTTTGCTGTAGTCTGCTTCCTGAGCCTGTGTAGAAGCATCAGGAGAAAAGTGACAGATGCTGTGTCATTCCTGCTGCTTCTGAAAACTTACTTTTCTCTATTTCAGAATGAAGAGCTTCTTGTGCTGTGTAAATCCAATCCCCTGCCAAACTGTAATAAGTTCAACATCTAGAGGACCCAATGTGACTCTGAGGATATGCCCACTCAAGGACTTTTTCTCCCAATGTCGTTTATGCTTAATTCTATTCTTGTTGTAAAGTCTTCTGATGCTCTTAAGAGCCTATTTGTTTTCTCTTGGGTACTTTATTTTTGCTGCTGGCTACTGTACATATCTTTTCCCCTTTCTGTATACTTATTTTTTAACATTTTTAAAATCTTTTTTAATATATATTTTGTACAAGATTATCAAATCTAGACCCGTGTCCCCCACCCTATCCTCCCACCCCACCAGAGCTCATGCATTCTGCCAAACATGCTTTTTATCTCTTTCTCAGTCTTTCTCGATATTCTCCATGTGGAAGTTGACTGTTTTGTGCAGAAGTTCACTGTTTCAGTCAGTTCTTTGATACAGTCCTTTCTGTTGTTGTTGTTGTTATTGTTGTTGTTGTTGTTGTTGTTTCCAGTATGTATCACTCCCAACTGCTTGGACAAAAGCTCAAGGGGCTGTGCACAAGAAATACTTACAACTAGGTAATTGACACTAGCATACACAGATGAGGGCTACCATTTGTTGTTTGTTTTTCTGAGACTGTGTTACTTCACTCAGCATGATGTCTTCTAGCTCCAGCCATTTTCCTGCAAAGCTCGTGATGTCATCTTTCTTTACTGCTGCATAGAACTACATTGTGTAGATGTACCACATTTTCTCTATACACTCATCAGTTGAGGAGCATTTAGGTTGGTTCCAGCTCCTTGCTATTGTGAACAGAGCTGCAGTAAATATGGCTGTGCATGTATCTCTGCAGTAAGATGAGTCTTGTGGGTACATGCCTAGGAATGGTATGGCTGGGTCGGGTGGCAAGTTCATTCCAAGTCTTCCAAGGGTTCTCCACACTGCTTTCCATAGTGGCTGTATGAGTTTACATTCCCACCAGCAGTGGATGAGTGTTCCCCTTTCCCCACAACCTCTCCAGCACTTGGTATCATTTGTTTTCTTGATCCTAGCCAGTCTTATTGGAGTAAGATGATATCTTAAAGTGGTTTTGATTTGCATTCCCTTAATGATTAGTGATGTTGAACACTTCTTAAGGTGTTTCTCAGCCATCTCCAATTCTTCACTTGTGAAGTCTCTGTTCAGCTCTTTGTTCCATCTATTGAGTGGGTCTTTTGTTTTCTTTCTTTTTTGTTTTTTGAGTAGTTTTTTATTCTGGAAATCATGCTTTGTCAGATGTATCTGCAGTGAAGGTTTCCTCCCACGCTGTGGGATTTCTCTTCACTTCCTTGATTGTTTCTTTTGTTTTTGTTTTGTTGTTGTTGTTTGTTTTTAATTTATTTATTCTTGTATATGTATGAATGTACTTTCTGCATGTAAGTTTGTGCACCCGTGTTGTGCAATGCCGCGGAGGTCAGAAGAGGGTATTGGATTCCCCTGGAACTGGAGTTAAAGACGGTTTTCAGCCGCCATGTGGGTGCTGGGGATCGAACCCAGGTCCTCTGCAAGAGCAGTAAGTGCTCTCAACCGCTAGGCCATCTCTCCAGCCCCTGATTGTTTCTTTTGATGTACAGAAGCTTTTGATTTTAATGAGGTCCCATTTGTCAGTTGTTGACCTTAATTCTTGTGCAGTTGCTGTCTGATTTAGAAAGTCTTTTCCTGTGCCTATGTCTTGTAGTCTGCTGCCCACTTTTTCTTCTATCGCCTTCAGAGTTTGGGGTTTAACATTTAGGTCTTTGATCCATCTGGAGTTGACTTTTGTATAATTTTTTTTCTCTATGTGTATGAATGTACTGTCTGCATGCAGGTCTATGTACCCGTGTCATGCAATGCTGCGGAGGTCAGAAGAGGGAGTCAGATTCCCCTGGAGCTGGAGTTCTCCTGGAATTGGAGTTTCAGACGGTTCTCAGCCGCCATGTGGGTGCTGGGGATCGAACCCGGGTCCTCTGCAAGAATGGTCGGTGCTCCTAACTGCTAGGCCATCTCTCCAGCCCCCTGGAGTTGACTTTTGTACAGGGCGAGAGGTAGGGATTTAATTTCATTCTTCTACAAGTGGCAGTCCAGTTTTGCCAACACCGCTTGCTGAAGATGCTGTCTTTTCTCCATTGTGTCTTCTTGGCCCCCTTGTCAAATATGAGATGGTATTTTTTTTAACATTTTTATTGAAGTTTTTTGCATTTCATATATTGTTTCTCATTCCAATCTAGACTCACCTCCCCTTCTATGCACCCACCCCACCTGAGTTCATAAACCCTGCCATTCCTACCCTGTATCTTTTCCTGATTCTTTTCAAAGTTTTCAAAGCAGAAGATTATTGTTCTTGGGAGGACTTTACTGTTTCAGTTGGTTCCCTGTCCCAGTTCCTCCACTGTTGTAGTTCCCTTCAATCTGTATTGCTTCAAAATATGCATATATATATATATATATATATATGTCACATATAATAAAATTATATCATCTGTATACAAACTGTCATTTCCATATCATGTCAGGATTTATATTTTTTTCTTTTTAAATTTATATTACTCTAAAATATGCCTACTTATCTTCCACCCATATACCAAGATAACAAAGTCTCAAAATAAATGATGGGTTAATTCTAGAGCCTCTTAAGGGATTTACATTATAAAAGCACAGTTGGCTTCAGGGAAAGGGGTATATAACATTGATGTTGGTTAGTTTGCCTTACAACTGGGTGTTTGGTGATAGCATCCATAATGAAGGATACCATTATTTGCTTTTCTGGGACTGTTACTTCACTTGGCATAATATCTTCTAGTTCCATCCATTTACCTGCAAAGTTCATGATGCCATCTTTCTTTTTTTTATTTTCTTAAATTTTATTTATTTTTATGTGTATGAATCTACTATCTGCATCTAGGTCTGTGCATTCATGTCCTACAGTGCTGCGGAGGTCAGAAGAGGGCATCAAATTATTCCCCTGGAACTGGAGTTACCAGTCACCATGTGGGTGTTGGGGATTGAACTCCATTCCTCTGCAAGAGCAGTCAGCACTCTTAATCACTAGGCCATCTCTCCAGCCCGATGCCATCTTTCTTTTTTTTTTTTTTAATTTTTTTTTAATTTATTTTTGTATGTGTATGAATGTATTTTCTGCATGCAGGTCTGTGCACCCGTGTCGTGCAATGCCGCGGAGGTCAGAAGACGGTCTCAGATTCCCCTGGAACTGGAGCTCTCCTGGAATTGGAGTTATAGACGGTTCTTAGCCGCCATGTGGGTGCTGGGGATCGAACCCGGGTCCTCTGCAAGAGCGTCGGTGCTCTCAACCACTAGGCTATCTCTCAAGCCCCCGATGCCATCTTTCTTTACAGCTTCATAGAACTCCATTGTGTAGATGAACCGCATTTTCTCTATCAATTCATTGGTTGAGGGGCATTGGTTCGGTTCCATCTCTTCACTATTGTGAAGAGAGGTGCCGTGAACATGGCTGTGCATGTATCTCTGCAGTAGGATGTCTTGTGGGATGATATAAATGGGTCAGGTGGTAGGCTCATTTTCAGTTTTTTAAGAGTTCCCCACACTGCTTTCCATAGGAGTTGCACAAGTTTACATTCCCACCAGCAGTGGATGAATGCTCCCCTTTCCCCACAACCTCTCCAGCATTTGATATCATTTATTCTTTTAATTTTTGCCAGTCTTATCAGAGTGAGATGATATCTTAAAGTGGTTTTAATTTGCATCTTCTTTTTTGAACATTTTTTAAGATGTTTCTCAGTCATTTTTATTTCCTCATTTGAGAAGTCTCTGCTCAGCTCTTTACTCCATCTTTTGAGTGAGTCATTTGATTTCTTCTTTGTTTTTTGAGTAGTTTATATATTCTGGTTGTTAAAGCTCTGTCATATGTATCATCAATGAGGGTTTCCTCCCACTCTGTGGGTTTTAGCTTCACTTCACTGATTGTTTCTTTTGCTGTACAGAAGCTTCTGAGTTTAATGAGGTCCCATTTGTCAATTGTTGACCTCGCTTCCTGTGCATCTGCTGTCTGATTTAGGGAGTCTCCTATGGCTCTGTCTTGCAGGTTGCTGCCAACATGTTCTTCTATCTATCACCTTCAGAGTTTCAGGTTTCACACTGAGGTCTTTGTTCCATTTGCATTTGATTTTTGTACATGGTTAGAGGTAGGGATTTAGTTTTATTCTTCTACAAGTGGTGATCCAGTTTTACCAACACCATTTGCTGAAGATGCTGTCTTTCCTCCATTGGGTCTTCTTGGCACCTTTACCAAATATGAGGTGGGCTGAAATTTTATGTGCTTAAGTTTTGATCCTCAATTTTGTTCCATTGGTCTACAGGTCTGTTTTTGTGCCAGTACCAGGCTGCTTTTATAACTATAGCCCTGTAATATAGTTTGAAGTCTGTTATAGTGATCCCCCTGTATTGCTCTTTTCACTCAGGGTTGCTTTGGCTATTTAGGGTATTTTGTTTTTCCACATGAATTTAAGGATTATTTTAACAAGTCTGTGAGGAAATTTATGGGGATTTTAATTGGTATTGCATTGAATATGTATATTAATTTGGGTAGAATGGACATTTTTACTATATTAATTTTTCCAATCCATGAGCATGGGAGGTCTTTCCATCTTCTGATGTCTTCTTCAATCTCCTTCTTCAGGGGTTAAAATTTTTTGTTGAAGAGATCTCGGGTGTCTTTGGTTAGGTTTGTTCCTAGGTATTTTATTGTTTTTGATGCTGTTGTGAGTGAGAAGTTCTCCTTATATTCCTTCTTCAGTTGCTTGCTGCTTGTGTAAAGAAAGGCTACTGATTTTTGTAAGTTAATTTTGTATCCTACCACTTTACTGAAAGGCTAAATCATTTCTAGGAGTTTTCTGGTGGAGTTATTTATATTGCACATTTTTAAATACAACAGAATTTTTTGCATAAAATTAACAAGTATAATTCTCTTGGTTCCATCATTTGGAAAAACTCCATTGAGATAGGTTCTGCTACTCTACATACCCCCAAACTATCCCTAACATTCTGCTGTCTGCCCCAGTTACACAGCTCTGTACACCTGCCATACCTGTGAGTCCCTCCACACTTGTGAGTTCTCTCATGACTGTGAGTTCTCCAGTGCCTGCCTTTCCTGCCTACCCCCCATGTTTCACAGTTCCTGCAGCTACCTGCACTTATTTGACTTTCAAGTTCCCACATACCTATGAGCATTCCAGCCTGACTTTTTCTGCCACCCTGTTCACCCAGGCCTAGCTGAGGTGGCACAGGCCTCACACTTGTACAGTTTAGACAGTTCAAATTTATCTCACAGTTCTAGATCCCTTGCTCCCATCTACACCATCCCAGACATACAAGGAGTTGTGCAGTGAGTCCAAGACAGACAGACTTAACAAGAGTTCAACTAGCATGTTTTCTTGGTTAGCCTTGAAGTTGCCCTCATCTCTCAAATCTAAAACCAGTGAAGTTGTGTTGACCAACCTGCTCACCCAACTGCCACCCATTCCATGTTCCAGGACCATGTGGGGTTTCTCTTGGTAACTCAAACTCAAAAGTCTTATCTATCCCTAGCTGAATGGAGATCATTTCTCATACCCATTTTCACATCAACTCAAAGTGGCCCCAAGACGAAACACACGATTTCAAGATAACCTGATTTGATATGGAAACAGCAAAGACACAAAAACAGATTTAAAAAAGAGAATACCATCTAAACATACAAAAGAACCCCATCATTAATTTGAATTCTGATGCCTATACCTCATTGCAATTGAGTTACCAAGATAATATTTCTAATATAAAAATCGCCATCCCTATCATAATTATTACTGAGCATGGCAACTAGATGAGGCACAGGAAAATGATTTCAAAACAGCAATTATAAATATGTTCAAGAAAGTCAAATAGGATGTAAAGAAAAGACTGAAACAAGACCATGAAAACACAAACAGTAGAATGACATAACTAAAACAATTCATCAATTGGAATTCAAAGATAAGATTGAGAAAATGGATCACTCAGGAAAAGAAATGTTGACTATAAAATAGCTCAGTAATGAAATATACAAGACCTCTGGGATACTATAAGATACAGAAATTAGGTATCATAAGTATACAAGAAAGAGAAGAAATCCAGATCAAAATTCACAAAATATTTTTAACAAAATTGCAAAAGAAAACTTCCTTAAATGAAGGAAAATAATTCCAATCAAGGAATATGAGACATAAATAACACCAAGTCAACAGAACCACGAAAAAAAAAAAAAAAACTCCTCCTATCATATAATAGTCAAAACACTAAATGTAAAAACAAAAAAGCCATTGAAAGCTGCTAGAAAGATCAAGTCGTGGAAGACAGACCCATCAGAATAGCAGCTGATTTTTTTTTCTTTTTTTCTTCCTTTTTAAAAATTTTTCCTCAATATTTTTATTTGATTTTTTATAACTTTTTTAAAAATTTTATTTATTTTTGTATGTGTGTGAATGCACTGTCTGCATGTAGGTTTGTTCACCCATGACATGCAATGCGACAGAGGTCAGAAATGAGTCTCGGATTCCCCTGGAACTGGAGTACTGGAATTGGAGTTAGAGATTTTTATTTTCTTAATTTTTTTAAATTTTATTTATTTTTGTATGGGTATGAATATACTGTCTGCATGTAGGTCTGTGCACCGTGTCATGCAATGCCGCGGAGGTCAGAAGAGGGACTCAGATTCACCTGGAACTGGAATTCTCCTGGAATTGGAGTTACAGATAGTTCCTAGCTGCCATGTGGGTGCTAGGGATCGAATCCGGGTCCTCTGCAAAAGCAGTCGGTGGTCTCAACTGCTAGGCTATCTCTCCAGCCCCCCGGACTTACAGATGGTTCTTAGCCGCCATGTGGGTGCTGGGGATCGAACCCAGGTCCCCTGCAAGAGCAGTCGGTGCTCTTAACCGCTAGGCTATCTCTCCAGTCCCTATTTGATTTTTTAACAATAAGTAATAAGTAGTGAATACAAGCATCCTTCATGTAAAACCAATTTGCAAGCAGCTATGCACAAACCCACACAGCCCAAGGCTCCCACCATCCAGCTTGGGGGGGGGGGGGCGCTTGTATATACAATCATGTTGATCAAATAAGAGTCCAGTATACATTGCTGTAGTTTCACCATTCACCCCAATCACAGCCCTTACATAATACCATGCTCCCTCTTCCACAGATTGTTCCCTAGGCTTAGAAAAGGGGCACAGGTAGATGAGAAGCAAAACAGTCTACTTTCTCTGGAGATGTCTTTTTGGACTCTGATCAGTTCGGGCTGTTTCCTTTCATGGGTTGACAGTTTATCCAGGAATAACCTTTCAATCCTACATTTGGGTGGCTTGCTAATCCATGAACTATACTTTTTTTCTATAAAAGATGACAAGCTCTTACTGGGGCTTATAACATCTCCTAACCACTAGAGGATGTAAGCTTGTGGCATCACCCATGAATTATTCGTCCAAGGAGAGAGCTACTAGCCAATTATTTGGGGGATATACAGACATATGGCTGCCACTGCTGCACAGTATTTCCAGGTAGGTGAGGTGTAGCTGATATTGACAGAGGAGTCTTGCTTGACTCAAGGAGGCCAATATTTGCTTTATTGGTTTAGTGGCCTTGGGTAACACTCTCTGGCATTCCAAAGACCAACTGTACACTTGCAAGTAAGATCCCAATACACCTTTCCCATGCTTACACCAGGTCTTCAACAGCAGGGCCTTACCACCTCTCTTCTTACAGGTATCCCAGTTTACAGGCAAGAAGCCTTTACCTTCGGGGGGGGGTGGGCTTGGATCCCCTGGCCAACATCTCCTTGGCAGAATAATCCATTGCTGGTAGTAGAGCTCTCCTGTATTAATACATTTTGCTTAATTGAAACTTATTTTTCAATGGATAGTATGAATGTCAGGTCTTGGTCCAATACACTGCAAGTCATGAATAAACAGAGGCCAGCACACACTACTGTATGTTGCAAATCTATGCATTGTAATCAAAGAAAGCATAAAACTTTTCATGACAAAAACATATTTAAGGAGTTTATTTCCATGTAGCCAATTTACAGAGAATATTAGATTGAAAATTGTGTTCTGAAGATAAAAATGAACACACTCAAGAGGACACAAAGAATAAACAAACAATTCCAGAACAGTTCATGAAAAGAGGTCATAGAAAACAGCATAACAATATCAACATAACAGGAATTAATAAACACTAACTCTGAAATGTCCTGAATTTCCCAATAAAAAACATAAGATTAAATGGTTGGATTAGAAACCAAGATCCATTAATATGCTCCCTGTAAGAAACATGAATCTCAATTATCAACACTATATTGGGGTAAAAAGATAATAAAAGATATTCCAAGCAAGTGGAATTAATAAATAAGCAGGTATAGCTATTTCTAATATCTGTCAAAATAGAATTTAAAGCAAAACTAATCAAAACAATAGGGAAGGTAATTTTATACTCAATAAAGAAAAAGACATTAGTAGAATATTATAATTCTAATCATGTATTCACCAAACAAAAGGTTACTCAATTTTGTAAAAGAAACTATTCTAAACTCAGAAATTGATTTGAACATAGTGATAGTGTGACTTCAATATCCCTCTGTCAACAATAAACAGGTCATCCAGTAAGTCTTTTAAAATTAAAAAAAAATGAATAAATAGAGAATCCACAGAATTAAATTAATCCATAAACAAATGCATCTAATGGAAATTAACAGAATATTTCACCCAAACACCAAGGAAAACATATTTTTCAACATCACATGGAAGTTTCTCCAAAATTTACTACATACATACACATATGTCTCCACAAATTTACGACAATTGAAATATCATTCTGTACTCTATCTGACCAAAAAAAATTAAGCCATTATTAACAACAATAAAAATGGGAAGGTGTATGCAAAATCTTGAAGCTGAAACACTGTACTACTGAACAGAACTTGGAATGAGGGAGAAACACAGAACACTGAAGGAAAAATTTTAAATCCTCGAATCTGATGGTAATTAAAACACATCCTATCAGAGTGTATGTGACACCATGAAGGCAGTCCTAAAGTGAAAATTTATAGTATTGAGTGTCTAGAGCAGAAAACTAGGGAAGACTACTATTAATAACTTCATGAAGCACCTGAAGGCCTCGGAAAACCAGGTTAACATCTAAGAAGAGTAGACAAGAAAAGATAAATAAAATTGAGGCTAAAATTATTGAAATAGAAATAAAGAAAACAAAAACAAAAAAGTCAATGAAATGAAGATTTGGTTGTTTGAAAAATTATCAAGATTAACAAATTTTTAGTCAAGTTAACTAAAAATCATTATAGAAGATCCTGACAAAATTCAAAAACTATCAGGACAGACAGTCTTTGTTCCTGGGGTTGGAGAGATGGCTCAGTGGTTAAGAGCACTGGCAGATCTTTCAGAGGACTTTGGTTTGATTCCCAGCATTGACATGGTGGCTAATAACTGTCTGTAACTCCAGTTCTAGGGGAATTCTACACACTTTTCTGGCTGCACTGGGCATTGCAGGACATTATTGCACTTACCTAGATGACCACATAAACTCATACACATAGAATAAAAGTAATAAATAAAACTTTTAATATCTATATTCTGTTAAATGTAAAAGAAATTGATAAATTTCTAGATTATGTACAGTCTACTAAAGTTAAATAAAAATTATTCAAATATTTTAAATAGACCCATAACAACCAAGAAGAGAAATAAAGTAATTAAAAGTCACTCAAATAAGCCGGGCATGATGGAGCAAGCTTTTAATCCCAGCTCTTGGAAGGCACAGGCAGGTGAACCTCTGTGAGTTCAAGTCCAGCCTGGTCTACATAGCGAGTTCCAGGGTAGCTTTTGGCTACAGGGAAACTCTGTCTCATAAAGACCAAGAGAAAAAAAATTATTCAACTTAAAAAGCTCAGAAAACATGAATTTAGTACACAATTCTACCAAATCGTCAAGAATAACAAATACCAGTATTCTTTAAATTATTCCATAAAATAAGAAAGGAAGAACACTCCCAAGTTCTTTCTATGAAGCCAATATTACTCTAATAACAAATCTGGACAAAGGCCCACTGCCTAAAAATTATGAGACAATCTTTGGTGCCAAAATTCTCAATACAATATTCTAAAATGAATGCAAGAATATATTAAAAAAGATTATCCTGGGTAGATCACCATATGTAAATCAATAAATGTAATCCACAACACAAACAGACTCAAGGACAGAAACCACATGATCATCTCATTATATGTAGTAAAAGCCTTTGACAAAATCTAACATTCATTCATGATATGTCATGGAGAATTTAGAGATATAGGGGACCTATCTCTATATAATAAAGGCAATATTCACATGCTTACATGAAACACCATACTAAACAGTGAAAAACCAAAACATTTCCATTAAAATCAGGACTATAAAGGCTTTCCACTTTCTGTTCAATATAATACTTGAAGTCTTACCTATATCAATAAGACAAATGACAGTAATAAAGGTATACATGTTGGAAGAAATAAAACTATCCTTATTTGCAAATTATATAATTCTGTACATAAAATACCCTAACAACTCCATCGGAAATTTCTTGGACGTATAAACAAATTCAGCAAAGTACCAGGATATAAAATAAGCATTTCCAAATCTGTAACTTTCCTGTGTATCCACAACAAATATACTGAGAAAGAAATGAGGAAAATGATCCCACTCATAATATTCTCAAAAAAATAACGTAGCTGCAAATTAATCTAACAAAGGAAATGAGGGACTCGGACTCATATAATAAAAACTTTAAGATTCTGAAGAAAGGCATTGAAGAAGGGACCAGAAAATGAAAGGACCTCCCCTGCTCTTGGATTGATGGGATTAATACTGTGAAATGGCCATCTTTCTAAAAGTGATCTATTGATTCAATCCAATCCCCACATTAAACTTCCAATGTATTTCATTTTTGTTTGTTTGGTTTCGTGTTTTTTTGGGGGGAGGGTATTTTTTGAAACATGGTCTCCCTGTAGCCCCAGCTGGCTTGGAACTCACTCTGTAGACCAGGCTAGCCTTGAACTCACAGAGCTTCATCTGCTTTTGCCTCTGCATCCCAAGTGCTGGGATAAAGACATGTGCCACCATGACTGGCTCCAATGTATTCCTTTACAGAAATCAAATAATGGAAAAAAAAAAAAAAAAAAAAAAAAAAAAAAAAAAAAAAAAAAAAAAAAAAAAAAAAAAAAACCAGAATAGCTTAAAGTATATTGAACAAGGAAAAATATTCAGGAGCCATTACCTTCCTTTATTTAAATTTTTTCTAAAGATTCATAGAACTAGAAAAATAAAGTAAGAAAACAGACACTTTGATCAGTAGGAGTACAGAGCAAGATTTAAGTCCACATAACTATAATCACCTCATTTATGACAAAAGGAGCCCAAAATGCACAAAAACAAGATGTTCAACAAATCATATGGGACAAGCAAGATGGCTGCATGTTGAAGAATGAAAATAGATTCCTGTCTCTCACCCTGCACAAGCCTCAACCAAGTCAATCAAGGATCTGAGCATAAAATGTGATATACTGAATTTGACAGAAGAGAAAGTAGGGCATGCATTGAAACTTTTAAGCACAAGAAAGGACTTTCTGAAAAGGAACCAAATGGCACTGACATTAAGACCATCAATTGACAAATGGTACCACATGAAATAAAAAGCTTTGGCTCCCTCATTCAAAGCTATACATCTAATAGAGGATTTCTAGAATGCACAAAGAATTTAAAAAACTAAACATCAAAAAACCGAAAAACATAATTAAAAGTTATACCAGGAACTAAACAGAGTTCTTAAATGATGAAACACAAATCTTTGAGAATTCTTTTTTTCTTTTTGACTTTTGGAGACAAGGTCTCCCTATAGCTCCAACTGTCCTGGAATTCACTATGTAGATAAGGCTGGCCTTGAACAGAGATCCTCCTGCCTCTGCCTCTCAAGTGCTAGGATTAAAGATGTGCACCACCATGCTCAGCCGGAGAATTCTTTTTAATGTTCAATATTTTTAGTCAACAGGGAAATGCAATCTAAAAATATTTGGAGATTTCATCTTATTCCAGTCAGAATGGCTAAGTTCCAAAAATGAATTTATGACAAATGCTGGCTAGGATGTGGGGTAAGGGGAATGCTTATTCACTGCTGGTGGTGGTAGTACAAAGTGGTACATATAATATGGAAATCAGCATGGAGATTCCTCAGAAAGCTAAAAGTAGATCTCTCAAATGAGCTAGCTATTCAACTTCTGGTCAAATACCCAAAGATATGTACATGCTATTACAGAGATCCTGTTCATCCATGTTCCTTGTAGATCATCATATAAATATATATTGAAATGTATTATATATTTACACAATGGAATATTCAGCTATAAAGGAAAATGAAATTATGAAACTAACAGGTAAATAGATGGAATTGGAAACAATCATCCCAAGTGAGGTAACGCAGACCCATAAAAGTACATTACTCTCTATAAATGAATGGTAGGTTTCAATCTTAGACAGTTGTATTTCAACTGTAAAATACTGAGAGATGAGGTAACTATTAAGATGCCATGGGGAATGGCTCATGCGAAGGGTGTTATAAGTCGATGATATAAATGTCAAAGATGAATAATACGTTGCATGGGTATAATGGTGTGGGGAATGAGAGGAGAGGACAGAAGAGGTAAGACAAAATATAATGCTGAAGGCCTTTTGAAAGGGTCATATGGAAACCTACTACATAGAAGTATATCCCTGTATAATATAAAAGACTTTAAATGTAGTGACTCTATAACAGGGTTTAAATGGTCTTAGACACCACAGTGCAGCAAATGAAAACTTCAATAATAGAAATGGACTCCCTCTTCTGCAGTTGTTGACCATAGAGATTCCATAGATCCTCGGAAAATACTGGCTGTTACCATTGCACTTGATTACTCATTAGGACTTGTTCATAAGACCATATTGTTGAAGACACTACATATCTTTTTCCCAGAAAAAAATGAGAAAAAAAAAAAACTGGTACTGACCTCGAATCTATAGTGCTACTGGCTTGCCTTCATAACAGTATAAGGTGCTGTGCATGTTAATGACAGATAAATGTAATCACCAGCTTTACCCAGATGTAAACCCTGTGAGCTACAATAACTGTCTTTGCAAAATATACCCACTGATGAAACAGGAGTAAGAATATTATGGAAATAAGTAACCATCCTGTAACTGAATTTAAGCCTCCCTTCACAATACGGCATCCATAACTGACACTGTAATCAGGGAGAAGAACATGTCCCAGGCCACAGAGGACAACCTGCTATTATCATTTTGCTAAATTGAGATAATATGAAATTTACTCATAATGATTTATTTTTATTGCCATAGATAAGTGCAATTCTCAACTCTCACCACAGAAGATACTTCAGGCAGTGGATGGTCATTAACAGAGACTCACAAATGGTCAACATGCAGACAATAAGAGACTTTGGGGTGCTGTCCCCTAAATGAGACACCTATAGTACACCCTCTCCTCCAAAAGGTCAGGGATCACTGCAGATGATGGGGCAGAAAGATTGTAAGAGCCGGGATGGTAGATGAATTCAAGGGAACTAATTTTTGGTTACCACGCAGTAGTTGCACACATGACAATATGTGTGACAAGATCTGTGCAAAACCAAGCCCGACAAGGGCCCAGAATGGCCTGGGAAAATGGGCAGGAATCTCCAGCCCAAGCTTGTGATTATTGGCAATTGGTAGATTGTGAGAGGGAGAGTGGGTCTTCCTTAGTGATGTGTCCCCTGGTAGGTTGACCAGATTTCAAAGCATAGATATACCCAAGAGCACTTAGGAAACACAGATTGGTTTTGAAATCTAGTCAAAGAAAGGACATGAAATCTGGAGAGCTGGTAAAAGAAGAGAGTTGAAGGGGGGGGGGTCTGACTATGATGAAAATAAATTACATGGAACTTTCAACTAAGTGAAAATATTTTTTTTTTACTTTTTTTCTCTCCCTTAAAATATGTCATGTTTTCCTTAAGGAAGTTCTCAGAGGTTCCTCCTTGGCAAACCCAACCATCAATCCTGCATTTTTGCTCCACATTGGGGTCTTTCCCTCCCATGATCCCCCAAAATGAAGTCCAGTAAGCAGGAATCCTGTCTTGATCCCCCTGCACTGGCCTCCCTGATACAGCCCAGGTAGTCTAACAATGGAAGTCTACACTCTGACGAGGCTGACATCCCCTTAGTTGTTTAGTCCACAAGCTGGGTATCTCAGTAGTCCCCATCTGGCATTGAAGGTTTGGAGGATTCTTGGAGAGACATGAGTCCTCAGTCCATATTAGAAGATTAAAAAGGTGTGTCTCATGTCTTTGAGGAGTGCCTAAAGCGGTGGCAGCCAAAGAGTAGATGCACTTGCCAGTAAGAATTGGAGATAGGCCAAACAACAGTATTCTGTCTTTATTGTTTTTGTCTTTTTTACTAAGATCTCAAGTTCTATGTCTGCAGTACAGTTTCTCTGGTCTTACTGATTATTTGTATCTGGTTGTACTTTCCTTTNGTTGAATTCCACACCCACATGTCAGCTAACAAGCATCTGTAACTCCAGTTCCAGGGGATCCAATGCCCTCTTCTGACTTCCACAGGTATTGCACAACACAGGTGCACTTACATACATGTATACAATACATGCATACACATAAAATAAAAATAATCTAACATATATATATATATATATATACTATGTATGTATACATATAAAATGTAGCAATTCAAGTTGGAGAGAACAACAAAAGAACTGAAAAAATCTCTGGAGAGAGTGGAGAGACTTAGAGAGAGATGCAGGACATGTATGGCGGAGTGCAGGGACTTGGGTGGGATGGGAGGCATAGAAGGGGAAGCGACTCTAGATTTGATCGAGAAATGATGTGTGACCTACAGAAAAAGTTTAATAATGGTAAGAGTAAAAAAATGAAAAAAAGAAAACACTATTTAGCTTAAAATTAATAATAAAGTACGTGAATTTTGAAATTAAAAAGATATGAGATATAGAACCATTATACATATTTCTACAAAAGATATTTAGGATTATTAATTGCATAATATAAACCCCTAATGAAAGGTAAAGTAAGATATACCCTGATAATAAGAGTGGAATATTTCAGTTCACAATTCTTAAGTCTAAATATGATTTTTGCATAAAATTCAGAAAAAAATTCACAAGACAAATTATTTGGGAATACAATATCTATCCAATGCTCTTTCAGCAAATTAAAAAAAAACATTACTGTGAAAACCATTACTGTCAGATTTACATAAAACCTTTCCTACAGATGATCATGCAAGCATTGTCTAAAACAAAAATTGTAGAAATTTTTGGTTGCTTTTATTTTATTTTTTGGTTGTTTTTAAAAGGTGAATTAAACCAGAAATAAATATAAAATATATTTTAAAAATAAAATGAACTGAGTATATTTTATAGAATGAAAATGGGGCAAAAGTAATGCAATGACAGTATGTTGCTAAATATGGACTATAATTACTCTTAGTTTTTACATAGTGATTTGATAAAATACTGCTAGTGTATGTGACCACATAGTCCATTAGACACTTTATGTTCTGTACAGTAATGCATATTTGGAAGTTCAACTGCCTGGGAAGTTTAGCAGGGGATTCTTTGTGGTTTATTATTTGGTCTTTAGAATCACAAAACATGATTGTGGTAAGACTTGTACAATGAATTCATAAATTTTAAAAATATTACGAGATAAAATCTAATGTCATTACAGATGTGAAAATAATCAGCATGAGAATGAGCTATTAAGTTGGTAAACATTTGTAAATTCACAATATACAGTAACAGTCTTAAAATATAAAAAGTCATAAACAAATAAACAGAAGTATTCAATAAAGTTAATATAAAAAATAAAAGCAAACTAAGTCTCTGACAATGGAAACTTTATAAATAATAAAATGGTTGCATATAATATTATGTAATAAATATTAATATAGACCGTTTATCCTGAAGGAGATAATAAGATGCACGTAGAGATGGGGGAAGGTGTATGGAAAAACAAAAGACCTCGAATTGCTAAAGCAATCCTGAGTGAAAAGTGCAATACAGGCGGCATTGCTTTATTAGACATCAAGCTATATGACAGGGCTATAGTCATAAAGACAGCCTGCTACTGGCACAAAAACAGACCCATTGACCAATGGAACAAAATTGAAGATCCAAACGTGAGCTCATACAATTTCAGCCTCATATTTGGCAAAGGGGTCAAAAAAGCTCAATGGAGGAAAGAAAGCATCTTCAGCAAATGGTGTTGGCAAAACTGGATCACCATTTGTAGAAGAACAAAATTAAACCCCTACATCTCACCCTGTACAAACATCAACACCAAGTGGATCAAAGACCTCAGTGTGAAACCTGAAACACTAAAAGTGATAGAAGAAAAAGTTGGCAGCAATTTACAAGACATAGGAGAGGAAAAGACTTTCTAAATCAGACAGCAATGGCACAGGAAATAAGGTCAACAGTTGACAAATGAGACCTCATCAAACTCAAAAGCTTCTGTACAGCAAAAGAAACAATCAAGGAAGTAAGGAGAAAACCCACAGAGTGGGAAGAAACCTTCACCAGTAATACATCTGACAAAGCATTAACGTCAAGTATATATAAACTACTCAAAAAACAAAGAAGTAAGAAAAAAAGACCTACTCAAAAGATGGAGTAAAGAGATGAAGAGAGACTTCACCAGTGAGGAAATAAAGATGGCTGAGAAACATCTTAAAAAGTGTTCAACATCATTAATAAATAAGGAAATGTAAATCAAAACCACTCTCAGATATCATCTCATGCCAATACGACTGGCTAAGATCAAGAACACAAAAAATACCAAATGCTGAGAGGTTGTGGGGGAAGGGGAACACTCATCCACTGCTGGTGGGAATGTAAACATGTACAACCATTATGGAAAGCAGTATGGAGAACCCTTAAAAGACTCAAAAGGAGCCCACCACCTGACCCAGCCATACCACTCCTGGGTATATACCTCAAAGACTCATCCTACTGCAGAGATACATGCACATCCATGTTCATTGCAGCTCTCTTCACAATAGTGAAGAGCTGGAACCAACCCAAATGCCCCTCAACTGACGAGTGGATGACAAAAATGTGGTATATCTGCACAATGGAGTACTACTGAGCAGTAAAGAAAGATGACATCATAAACTTTGCAGGTAAATGGATGGAACTCGAAGCCATCATGCTAAGTGAAGTAACACAGTCCCACATAAACAAGCAGCAAATGGTCTCCTTCATTTGTGGATGCTAGCACCAAATTCCCAGATGAAAGATAGAATGCAATGAATACCTCAGCAGCACCTCTGGATGAGGTCAACAACTTATTGTCTGGATTCTCATAACTATGCAAGATTTACAATTGTATTCCTCGACATTATTGTGCTGAACTTCATATTTTCATTTCAGTAAGTCACTGAAAGTATTAAGACCTCTTGCATTTTATACTTCCTAAATATCTACTAGTTTTGAAAAAATAATGTACAATTATCCACCCCTTGTGTATGGAAGTACAAATCATCCTTGAAACTTATTCTTCACCTGAGGCCTTTTTCCATTTTCTTGGTCCTATACTTAGACATACCTGCAGCTATTGCATTTTTAGGATTTAGCATATTAAACTGATTAATAATTACTCATTCTCCTAACATTCAGTAATCCTTGTGTTTTCTACTGGTCTTTTAAAATACTGTTGGCATTAAATGTGACATTATTATTTTAGAACATTGTTATTGTGAAATATATTCTTTCATTAAAAATAATGTTTTTAAAAAGTCCATTTAATAATACAAATAAAGGTATTTCAATAGAACTCTCAGAAAATTAGGATGTAAAATTGGAACTCTGCCAATATTAATTTAAATATAATATATTTATATAAATATAATACATTTTGTAGGAAATAGATTGAGTTTAGCCATGTTTATCTCTGATGAAAATAATGTTCATAGTTGAACTTTTCCATGTGAACTTTTAATACTCTTTATAATAAGCATGTAGTACAGGCATACTTCATGTATAAATAAAATAAAGGACACTCTCTTTTCTTAAAAAAAAGAAGAAAACAAATGACCTATTCAAAGGATGGAGTAAAGAGCTGAACAGAGACTTCACCAATGAGTAAGTAAAGATGGCTGAGAAACATCTTAAAAAGTATTCAAAATCATTAATAATTAAGGAAATGCAAATTAAAATCATTCTCAGTAATCCTGATAAGACTGGCTAAGGTCAAGTAAACAAAGGACACCAAATGTTGAAGAGGTAGTGGAGAAAGGGGAACACTCATCTGCTGCTGGTGGGAATGTAAACTTGTAGAACCACTATGAAAAGCAATATATCTAATTGTGTGTGCTTCATTAGTAGGATCGAAAGGCTATATATTATACTGTTTAAATACCTAAATATCTAATTGAATGTGCTTCATTAGTAGGATTGAAAGGTTAAGCCTGGACAAGCTGGCAGCCCATGAGAGAAAACAGCCAGAACTGACTAGAGACCAAGACATCAGCTCCAGAGAAAGTAGAGTGTTTTGCTTCTCATCCACCTGTGCCCCTTTTCTAAGCCTAGGGAACAATCTGCGGAAGAGGGGGCGTGGTAGAATGTAAGGGCTTCGATTGGGGTTAATGGTGAAACTACAACAATATAGCCGACACTCATTTGATCCAACTTGATTGAAATACAAGCCCCCCCTGCGTCGATGGTGGACCCGTGAGCTGTGTGGGTTTGGCACAACTGCTTTCCTAATTGGTTTTATGAAGATGCTTGTACTCACAAATTATCAATTATTGTTAAAAAAATGAAAAACAAAACAGAAAAAGCAGAAAAGATGCAGAAATCTTACAGCAGAATGCACGATCTGATGGGTGGGGTGGGGGGGGGAAGGGAAGGGAAGGGATATATGCCTTGAACTGAATTGGAAAAAATGATGTATGAAATACACAAAGCATCAATTAAAATAAATTTAAAAAAAAAAAAAGAAAGAAAAGCAGTGTGGAGAACCTTTTTTTTTTTTTCTTTTGTTTTTCTTGGTCTTTAGCTAGCCATACTGGAGTGAATATATCTGAGAATGGTTTTAATTTGCATTTCCTTAATTAATAATGATTGATGAATGCTTTTTGATGTTTCTCTCAACTATCTTTAATTCCTCACTGGTGAAGACTTCTGTTCAGCTCTTTTACTTCCATCTTTTGATAGGTCATTTGTCTTCTTACTTCTTTGTTTTTGGGTAGTTTTTATTTCTTGACAATAACACTCTGTCAATGTCTCACTGGTAAAGATTTCTTCCCACTCTGTGGATTGTTCTCTTCACCTCCTGATTTTTCTTTCACTATACAGAAGTTTTGGAGTTATGAGGTCCCATTTGTAACTGTTGACCTTACTTCCTGCAGCTGCTGTCTGGTTTAGAGTCTCCTCCTTAGTTTTTACATGTAGGAGGAGACAGTAACAACTAGTTATAATGAGTTCTAATGAAACTTACTTCTAGGTGCCACAAAGGTTTTGATATGAGAGACTTTCTTGCCTTCCCACCCATAGAACAAGGAGAAATTGACAATATGAGGTCCTCCCCCACTGTAAATTGGAGACAAACTATTGTAGAGTTAATCTCTTATAAAACCGGTAAACTGCTTTTTAATTGAACTACTGACAGGATGTGAAGGGATTATCCTCTGTTCAGAACCCAAATATATACTAAAGTCCTAGGGGCTATGCACTCAGGCAAAATAATTAATACAGGAGCTCTGACATCAGCAATGGATTGTTCTACCAGGTGGATGTTGGCCAGGGATCCAAGGTCCCCACAAAAGGTAAGGGCTCCCTTGCCCTAAATTGGGATACCTACCGGAGGAGAGGCAATAAGACCACTGCTTGCCGAGACCTGACGTTAACATGGGAGGGATGTATTGAGACCACACATGCAAGTGTGCAGATGGCCTCTGGAATGCCGAGAGTGTTACCAAAGGCCAATAAACCAATAAAGCAAATATGGGTCTCCCCTGAGTCAAGCAAGGTCCACCGTCAGCACCAGCTACACTCACCTGCCTGGAAATACTGTGCAGCAGAGGCAGCCATGTGCCTGTATATCCCAAATCTCTTGGCTATTGGCTCTCCCCTTGGAGAAATAACCCATGACTGATGCCACAAGCTTACATCCTCTACAGGTTAGTGTTATAAGCCACCGTAAGCCCTGTCATATTAACAGGGGGGAAAATTGTAATTCATGGATTAACATATCCAAACTGTGATTCTATGCTAAAGTAACCTACCATAAAATTTGGTGCTGCTTAAATCCTATATATCTAATTTTTTCCTCATTAGTAGGATCGAAAGTTATTCCTGGACAGACTGTCAGCATGAAAGGAAACAGCCAGAATTGACCAGAGTCCAAGTCAACAGCTCCAGAGAGAGTGGACTGTTTTACTCTCTCATCCACCTGTGCCCCTTTTCTAAGCCTAGGAACAACCTGCGGAAGAGGGGGCGTGTTAGAATGTAAGGGCTGCGATGGGGTGATGGTGAAACTCACAGCAATGTAGTCTGGGCACTTATTTGATCAACTTGATTGAACAAACAACCGTCACCCCCCACTGGATGGTGGGGCTTTAGGTGTTTGGGCACAAACACCTGCAGATAGGTTTTGCATGAAGGATGCTGTACTATGGATTATCACTTATAGCTAAAATGAAAAAAAAAACTGAGAGAAAGATGCAGGACAGTTATGGCGAATGCATGATCTGGGATGGGGTGGGGGGGGGAGGGAAGAGGGAAGGGAAATAAGCCTGAACTGAATTGGAAAAAATGTATGAAATGCACAAAGCCTCAATAAAAATTAATAAAAAAAAAAAAAAAAAAAGAAAGTCTCCTCCTACACCTACTCCAGTACAGCTATCTAAGATCAAGAAAACAAAAGAACAAGAGATGCTGGAGGGGTTGTGGGGGAAGGGGAAACTATCCACCCTGGTGGGAATGTAAACTTGAACAACCACTATGGAAAGCATGGGCTGGAGAGGATGGCCTAGCAGTTAAGAGCGCCGACCGCTCTTACAGAGGACCGGGTTCGATCCCCAGCACCACTGGCGGCCGAGAACCGTTTGAAACTCCAATTCCAGGATAACTCACTTCCAGGGAATTGAGACCCTCTTCTGACCTCCGCAGCATTGCACGACATGGGTGCACCGACTGCATGCAGACAGTACCATTGATACACATACAGACAATACATAATAAAAAAAAAAAAAAGGAAAGCAGTGTGGAGAACACTTAAAAGACTCGGAATGAGCTTACCACCTGACCCAATCATACCACTCCTGGGTATATACCCCAAAGACTCATCCTACAGCAAAGATATATGCACATCCATGTTTATTGCAGCTCTCTTCACAATAGTGAAGAGCTGGAACCAACCCATATGCCCCTCAACAGATGAATGGATAACAAAAATGTGGTACATCTACACAATGGAGTACTACTCAGCAGTAAAGAAAGATGACATCATAAACTTTGCAGGTAAATGAATGGAACTCGAAGCCATTATGCTAAGTGAAGCAGCACAGTACCACATAAACAAGCAGCAAATGGTCTCCTTCATTTGTGGATGCTAGCACCAAATTTCCAGATGAAAGGCAAGCTAAATGACAGTATGGTTATATTTTTGGTTTATATGAAAGCAACTATGTTGTAATAATGTGAATCCCTCAATGGGCTCTAGAATCCACCCACCAATTATTTTCAGACTTTGTAATTACTGTATATGGGTGGAGAGTATGTATCCATATTTTAGAATAATATGAAATTAATGGAAGAAAATGTGAATTCCTAAGCATAAAAAAAAGACTGAGAGAAAGATGCAGGATAGTTATGACAGAATACATTATCTGGGATGGTTTGGGGTGGGGTGGAGGGAAGGGATAGAGGAATATGCCTGAACAGAAATGAAAAATGATGTATGAAATATATAAAACATCAATAAAACAGTCTCAAAATGAGCCTACCACCTGACCTACTCATATCACTCCTGGGTATATCCTACCACAAAGCTACATGCACATCCATGTTTATTGCAGCTTTCTTCACAATAGTGAAGTGCTGGAACCAACCCAAATGCCCCTCAACTGATGAGTGGATAACAAAAATGTGGTACACCTACACAATGGAGATCTATTCAGCAGTAAAGAAAGATGAAATCACGAACTTTGCAGGTAAATGGATGTAACTCAAAGCCATTATGCTAAGTGAAGTAACACAGTCCAAGAAAAACAAACAGTGAATGTTTTCCCTCATTTGTGGATGCTAACACCAAATCCCCAGTTGAAAGGCAAGCTGAATAACATTATTGATAGATTTCTTTTCATCTGAAAGCAAATGTGCTGTTATAACGTGAATCTCTTAACAGGCTCTAGAATTGACCTACCACTTATTTTCAGAGTCTGTAATTACTGTATATGGATGGAAGGTATGCATTTATATTTTAGAGTAACATAAAATTAAAGGTGAAAAATGTGAATGCCTAAGCATATTTTGGAATTAACATACAGTTTTTTTTTGAGGTCATCATTTCGATACATATGTGATGGTTATATAGGCATATGTTGGAGCAATACAAAGGGGAAGGAACAACAACAACATAATGACTGGGTCAATGAACTGACTGATACAGTTAAATTCTGCTGAAAACAAAAAGCCTGTGCAGTGAAAAACTTTGGAAAGACTGAGAGAAAGATGCAAGTCATGTATGGCAGAAGGCATGAACTAGGGTGGGGTGAGGGGCAGGGAGAGGGGAATGTGTCTAAATTGGACTGAAAGATAATGTATTAAATACACAAATAATCAATAAAAGTAATTAAAATAGCATTTAGTTAGTGTTCCTTAACTTTCGTACCTGACTTTATATTTCACTAAAACCATAGAAATTTTATATTCTCAGAAATATGGCCCTTTAAATTAATGCAAAATTGAAAGATTTTTCCCTCTCATTAAAGGACGAAGTGAGTAAATAGCTAAATTTCTTTCACATCTGTGACAAGATAAGTGAGATAATCACCTTATAAATAGGAAATGTTAGCTGGGCATGGTGGCACTCAGGAGGCAGAGGCAGAGGCAGGCGGATCTTTGTGAGTTCAAGGCCAGCTTGGTCTACAGAGCGAGTTCCAAGACAGCTGGGGCTACAGGGAGACCCTGTCTCAAAAAGACCAAAAAAATAAAAATAAATAATAGGAATGTTGACTTTGGTTTGGAGTTTCTGAGGTTTAAGTCCATACTTATTTGATCCAACTCTTTGTGCCCCAGGTGGCACGGTGTATCATATGACTAGTCTGGCTTACCTCTTGATGTTTTGGAATAAAAAGGAGAAGGAAAGGTCCTGATTCAGCTATCTTTTCCAGAGCGTAGCCCCAGTGCCCTCCCTTACTCCACTCAGCCTCACTTCCTGAAGCTTCCTCCATCTTTCAGTCATATCATAGGCTGGTGACCAAGCTCTCAGAATGTAGGCTTCTGGAAGGAATATAGGACCCAAGCAAAACAACACTCACTCCCTAGACTTCCTATTAAAGTATGTAAGAATTCATCAAGACTAATAGAATCTAACCAAAAATCATTGGTATTTCTTAATTTGCCAAAGCATTAACACAGAACTCCAGTTGGAACTTGAGTATATGAACCTAAAATATTAATATATTTAATAACAGTGCTAAAAAGATATATCAGTAAATGGGCCAATAATGCTCTATGATAGTTTTCTCCTTTGAAATTCTAGAAATGATTGTCCAAACTAGTCCCTCAGTCTATAGATATCAGATAAAAATTATTGTGTTCATTTTCTGTCACATAACTGGCAAGGGATGTGGATTTCAGAATTCCTAATCTGGATCAATGAATTAGTATCACTCAATTGATACATTTATGACTAACACCACAAAGTCTATATAGTTTGAACCCTAAATTTAAATAATCTAGTCATGTACATTCATTCCAATAAATACAAAATGCAATACATAATGGATTAAAAGACATTTTTGATAAAAAGAATATCAACTCAATTGCCGGGCATGGTGGTGCAAGCCTTTAATCCTAGCACTTGGGAGGCAGAGGCAGGTGGATCTCTGTGAGTTCAAGGCCTGCCTGGTCTACATAGTGAGCTCCTGGCCAGCTGGGACTAAAGGGAGACCCTGTCTGAAAAAGACAAAAAAAAAAAAAGTATATCAACTCAAAAGTCAGCATAATTTTCTCTATTAGAAGACAGCTGAATTTTAAGAAATTGAAAAGGATGTTGACTTTGTTTGCACTCTGAATATTACTTTCTCCACCTGCAAGAATGCTGGGAATCTTTCATGGCCATGATGAAGGACATTAGCCACCTTAAAACCACATCAACTACTGGGCCTGAAGCAATCAGATGGCACTCTGTGCTTCAATACTGCACAGGGCAGTCCTAATGACCCTAGTGTTTTCCTTCCATTCTTTCATTAGCTATGAGAACTTCAGATGGTAAAGAGCCAAGAATTTTATCAGTTTTACATTCCCAATATCTGATGGTCAATAATTTACCAAGCATTCGCTGGTGTTGGAAAATGCCTGCAGGAATTAATAGATCAGTATTTTCTGTCAATGATAATGGACTTGTTATTCACTGCAGCAAAGAAGATGGCATGGTAGGGGCATGAAGCATTTCAATAAACCATAGCCATAAGAAATGGGGACTAGTAAAAGTATAAAGTTGAGACTGGTCAAATCTAGCAGTCAGTCATTTGAGTTGAATACTGAAGCAGTTGGCATTTTTGCAAGTGGCAGAAGACATGTGCTTTTATTTCTGCTCAGAGAAAAATTATGAAGTGGCTTTACTTGGTTTCATTATGTCATGGTCGCTGCTAACCTTTTCAGAGGTTGTAACTCTGTGAGTTTATTTATGTTTCACAGAGAATAACATGCCCTGACTCTAAGTGTCAGGCCAGCTTCTGAATGTCAGGAATTGCTTTTGTGTTCTTTTCACTTACTTCTATCTATCATTTTAAAGTTGAGATAATTGTAAAAATAAATTGTAAACTGACAAATGAAGTTTGAAATTAATGAGCCTATAAAGAATTTCATAGACTACATTGCTGAACACTAGTTATATATAAAATGAACAAATTTTTGTGGTAAATGTTGCCTCTGCCAACTTTAAATAAAAAAAGATGAGGTATCATTAGCAAAAGAGTTTATATGAAAAATCACGTAGTTGATTTACATGTTTCCTCAGATGCATTTATACACAGAATGACATCTCTATGGGAAAATGCTTAAGAAAATAAGTTCAGTATTGTAAAATATTACTTCTTTAGGGAGCTTTACTTCATTATGTCATCATACAATGTCTTATAAATTTTGAATACACATGCCAAATGACATAAGCCTTCCATTTTGTTCTGCCTCTTTTTTTTTTTATAACTGAAGATTAATTTTCATTGTTCATTCCTTATACACACTCAATGCTGACAGCCTGGAGTATTGACTCAAACTTTTCACTCTGCTAAAGGCTATCAGTTCTGTTGTCCACAGTTTTAACCCATGAAACAGTATGTATTTTAAAAAATATTTAAAATTTTGCTTAACATCCTTAATTGCATTTTAAGTACATCAGTTACCCACATTCACATAGAAAGCCATAATGATCATGTACATGTGTATATAGATGCTCATATGCATGTGTGCATGCATATATGTGCATTCTTTCCCTGTTGGATACTGGACCCAGTCACATTGACTCCAGTATCATATTTAAGAACATGGTCTCTTGAGTTTACTCAGACTGACTTCTCATGTATTGATTTAGCTCCATCAACCTACATTAATGAATATTTTCAGCTATGAGAATACCTTGAAAACTAAAGTAGAAAGAGTGTCTTAATGGATATTCCTGAAGAATAATTGGGCTATATGCATAACACTTAAAAGAGTGCCTGCATATGGTTAGTACTCAGAACAGTCTTATGTCTGGTGGGATCATAGAGTTTATTTACATTTTCTCAGTTACTCATTACATTCAGTCTGCCTTTTGCAGTCTCACTGTGGACATTTTCACTTGCCCTATCACCCCTTACTCACTGTCTCTTTGTAGCCTTTCTGTATTATTTTTCTTCAACCAGATTAGTATTCCTAATTGTAATCATCTAATACAGGCCATTGATGTGTAATTTGATTATGTGCTTACTGAAAAAGCCTCAACTATTTACCTTCTCCCAAACTACTTACTGATGTGTTAGCTAGCTTTTTAAGGTCTCAAACAATTCAGCTTCATTTATTCTTTCAATAACATAGTCACTCATTGCTTTGTTTGATGCATTGAGAGTTACAGAGCAAGGAGTGGCCCTGCCTTCTCAGATGGTACCAAGCAGAGACCGAAGACCCAGCAGAGCAACTGGTTGAACAAGTGGAGGCCTAGCAGAGTGGCCTGGGCTAGAAGGAATGCAACATGTGGAGAGGTGGAGACACAGCAGGGGTACCCAGCACCTGGTACCAAGCTCTGGCTCTGCAAGCTCAGCCATCTCTGCCCCAAGTGCCCAACAGCCTGATCCCAAAAGCCAGCTCCCAGTGCCCTGCAGCTTCAGTCCTGGCTTCCAAGGTGAGGAACCTGGTGCCTGGCTCCCACCTGCCAGCTCCTAGGGGGTAAGACAGAGCCCAGCAAAAGCCAGTGTGCATACTTTGACTGCCGACTCCAAGGAGGCAAAGCAACACACCCACACACACCAACCACGCACAGGCCGGTACCTGGACCAGAGCTCCAGCACTGCTCAGCTCTGTCTCCTGACAGCTGAGACAGAGCCCCATCCACCCACCTTGAAGACAGACTCCCATACAAACACTCAGCACCCAAAAGGTGTGAGGGAAGCCCAGAGGCCAATACAGCACAGGCTTAGCTCCAGCCATATTCTAGAATCCCAACCCATTAGCTAGGGAATACCTTTGGCCAGATTCCAGGCTCAGCATCTCTGGCCCAGGGCCCAGACCCAGATGATTACAACCAGCCAAATGGATGATTACAACCAGCCAATGGGAGCTGGTAGGCTCACCTCACATGGTACAAGGTTCTCTGTGACCTGATTGTTACCTGTCCTAGGCCTCTGGAGAACCTCCAGACTAGAAGGGTGAGAACTAGCTAGTCCCTCCAGTACAAAATCAAAAGTGAAAATCTGGAGCCTAGACAAGGCAGCCTTTCATAACTAATAAGAAGACAAAAAGAACACCTGAAGAAAACAAGCAAAATGAGTCTTCAACTTAACAAAGAAACATTTGAGTTTTATAACAGAATACAAACAACAAAACAAATCCAAATGCCAAAAGTAAAATGAAAAAACTATAACATGGGAAAACCAAATAACAAATCATCACTAAATTCTACCAATCCTATAGAAGAATCTTACAATGAGAATTCCCTAGAGGTAACCCAGGACACAGATCTTAAAAGAACTATCCTAAACATATTCAAAGAAATCAAGGACTATAAAGAACACACAGACAAATGAATCAAATAACTAGGAGCTAGAGATAGCCTGAAAGAAGAGAATGACAAACTCCGGAAGGAAATGGAAACACTGAAGAAATCTCAGGCTGAAATGAAAATGGAAATTGAAAACTCATCCAGTCAACAGGAAAGGATGGGGTAAAGCCTCAGTAATAGAATGAATGAAGCAGAAAATAGAATATCATAACTGGAAGATAACATGGAAGAAATGGAATGTGCAAGCAAAGATTATGAAAAAAAATTAAAAACACGAGTGGAATAATCAGGAAATGCGGGACACTATGAAAAGACCAAACCATAGATATAAAGGAAGGAGAAGAATCTCAGGATAATGCTATTAACCAGGTCGTCAACAAAATTATAGAAGAAAATTTCCCCAAATTGAAGAACAACATACCCATACAATTACAATAAGCACAAGGAACACCAAATAGACAAGAATGGAAAAGAAATTCTCGATGCAATATTATAATAAAAACGCTAGATGCTCAAAACAAAGACAGAATACTGAAATCTACAAAAGAAAAGCACATCACATACAAAGAAAAGGAAACCCATCAGAATTACAGTTGACTTTTAAATGCAAATGATGAAAGCCAGAAGAGCTTGGACCAGTTCTAAATGACTTTAGATGCCAACCCAGACTACATTATCCAGCAAAAATATCTATTATAATTGAAGGAGGAAGAAAAATCTTTAATGACATAAACAAGATGAAAGAATACATATCCAGAAAACCAAACCTTCAGAAAATACTCGAGGTAATTCAAAAAATATAGGAAAAGAGTGGCTGTTCCCAAGCGACAGGAGAAAGTAATTAATGAAGATATAACTGTGAAATACAAACCTAGACCAAAAAATGCAAGCAGAGATTAATTGAAGCGAAGCAATATACATCTGTCAGTAATAATCTTAAATATAAATGATCTGAACTCCTCAATTTAAGAGACAAACGCTGGGAGAATGGATTAAGAAACTGAGTCCATCTTTTTGTTGTCTATAAGAAACACATCTCAACTTCAAGGACAGGAGCCATCTGAAGATGAATGGACCTAACAGACATCTACCAAATGTTCCATCTAAACACCAAAGAATATACTTCCTATTCAGTTCCTAATGGAACTTTCTCTAAAACTGACCACATACCGGGACACAGAACAAACTTCAACAAATACAAAATAAATGAAATTATTCCATGCATTCTATCAGAACACAATGCAATAAAGCTTAGTAATAGCACCAATAGAAGCCGTACTATCTTCAAGAACTTATGTAGATTAAACAACACACTCCTGAGTAATGGATGGATCAAGGAAGAAATAAAGAAAGCAATAAAAATATTTCTGGAACTAAATGAAAGGAAAGTACAACACAGCAAAACCTATGGGATACAATTAAAAGCAGTCCTAAGAGGGAAATTTATAGCCATAAGTGCCTACATTTAAAAAAAAAATCAGAAAGAGCACAAATAAACCACCTAACACTGCTAATAAAAACATTTGAGAGGCAACAACAAATGAACCCTAAATCCAACAGATAGGAAGTAATAACAAAAATTGGATCAGAGATCAATGAAATAGAAACAAGTAAAACAATACAAAGAATCAATGTATCCAAGAGCTGGTCCTTTGAAAGGATAAACTAGATAAATAGACCTCTAGCCCAATAAGCCAAAATAAAGAAAGAGCAACTACAAATCAACAAAATTAGAGATGAAAAGGGAAACACCACAGAAGATAATGAAAAGATCCAGATAATTCTCAAAAAAAAAAATATGAGAATACTTTAAAAACCCAAACTCTATTATAGTTGAACACCTAAGAGAAATGGATGAATACCTGAAATCATGGAAATCACCGAAGCTTACTGAAGAAGAGACTGACAGTTTAAACAGACTCATAACATACGAGAAAACTAAAACAATAGTACAATGCCTCCCAACTAAAAAAAGCCCAGGCCCAGATGGATTTATGGCAGAATTCTATAATCCAGTTAAGGAGGACCTGCAACCATTATTATTCAAATTATTCAAAAGGATAGAAACAGAAGCAAATCTCCCAAATTCCTTCTATGAGGCTAGCTAATACCAAATCTAGGTAAAGATACAACCAAAAAAGAAAACTGTGGAACCATTTCATTAATTAACATAGATGCAAAACTTCTCAACAAAGTACTTGCAAACTACATACAGGCACACAGCAAAAAGGTCATCCATAATGACAAAGTCAGTTTTATACCAGAGATGCAGGGATGGTTCAACATATGTAAATCAGTAAATGACATAAAGCACGTATATGGACTGAAAGACAAAAACCACATGGTCATGTCAATTGATGCAGAAAAGGACTTTGATAAAATTTAACATGCTTTCATGTTTAAAGTCTTAGAATAGAGGGAATATTCCTCAATTTCATTAAAGTCATATACAACAAACCCACAATCAACATCATTCTAAACAGAGAAAAATTAGAAGCATTCTCCTTAAACTCAGGAACCCAGCAAGGCTGGCCACTATATCCACTCCTTTTCAATATATAGCTTGAAATGCATGCTAGAGCAATAAAACAAGAAAAAGAAATTAAAGGAGTAGTAATTGGAAAAGAAGAAGTCAAACTACCCCCTTTTGCAGATGACATGATAGTTTACCTAAGGGAAGACAAAAATTCCACCAGAAAACTCCTAGAAATGATTAACAGTTTCAGTAAAGTGGCAGGTTACAAGGTTAATCTAGAAAAATCAGTAGCCTTTCTTTATGCAAACAACAAGCAACTGGAGAAGGAATACAGGGAGAATTTCCCATTCACAAAGCCTCATATATATATATATATATATGATATTGGAACAAACTTGAACAAAGACACTAAAGACCTCTACCTTGAAAATTTTAAATCCTCGAAGGAGGAGATTAAAGAAGACACCAGAAGATGGCAGGATCCCCCATGCTCATGGATTGGAAGAATTAATATAGTAAAAATGATGATCATACCAAAAGTAATATACAGATGCAAGGCAATCCCAATTAAAATTCCCATGACGTACTTCACAGACTTTTTTAAGCCAATGATATATTGAAGCTCTGTGCATTTCATAGAAAATTACATTACACATCAAATCTAGACCCATGACCCTCTCCCTGCCCCCCGTCCCACTAGAGCTCATGCGTTCTGCCAACCATGTTTTTCATCTTTTTCTCAGTCTCTTTCAAAATTATCGATACAGAAGATTACTGATTTGAGCTCACCATTTTTTTTTAGTTCACCATTTCAGTCAGTTCTTTGATGCAGTCTTTTCTGCTGCTGTTGTTGTTGTTGTTCCTTCTAATATGCACCACTCCAAAATATGCACATATGCATGCCGCATATATCATAGGTCTTAGAATCTTCAGCTTATTCTTTTGTTTATGAGGATGAAAGATATCATGTTTAAAGTCTCCTCCTCAGCAAGCCCAAACCACCATCAGTTCTGTCCTTGCATTCCACACTGGGGTTTTCCCTTCCCATGTTCACCAAAGGAGGTCCAGGAAGCACCGTGTCCTGTCTTGATCTACTTGTACTGGTTTCCATGATACAGCCTGAGTAGTCCAACAATGGCAGTCTATACTCTGAAGAAGTAGAAACCCAAGTAGTAGCTCAGTCCACAAGTTGGATATCTCAGCAGTCCCAATCTGACACTGAAGGTTTGGAAGATTCTTGGAGAAATATGAGTCTTCAGTGCATATTGGAAGGTTGAAAAGGTGTGTCTTCTCACATCTTCGAAGGAAGGCAAAAGTAGTGGCAGACACAGAGTAGCTGCACTTGACAGGCAAAAATAAAAAATAACTGTCCTCTTTTTTTTTGTCTTTTTACTAAGATCTTAAGTTTTATAACTGAAATACAATTTCTCAGGACTTACTATGTATTTATTTCTGGTTATACTTTCCTTTTGGATGTTTAAGGTCACACAGTTAGCCCAGATTAACCATGGTTTTTGATTTTTCAAGGTCAGTTGAGGATCTGGTCCTCAAGGGTCACTCAGGTCTTTTGTGGGGGGTAGAGGAGCCCCTGGCTCCTTTTGGCTTTTCAATCACCAGTTCCATCCACTAGAGGACAAAGTCAGGTCTTGCTAGACCAGGCTTCCCTTTGTGAAGCATGAGCAGACTTTCCTTTTTATAGACTGGACACTGGCTGAAGTCCCATTAGTGGATCTCCAAGACTTCCCTGCACAGGAAGACCAGTGACTCACATTTGCAGGACATTTCAAGAGATGCCTCCATGCATAGTCCCCTGGCTCTTAGTTGACCTCTGAGGGCAAGGACAAAGTTATCCCTTAAGACCCTCTGCCAAATTGGTATGGGCATTAAGTATGGTCATTAAGCATCCAGAAAGGCTAAGTTACACCAGCCTGATACTTTTATCTACTTTATAATATTTTAGAAAATGCTTTGACAAAGGCTCAAACAGCCTTGTATAAGAAATATTAGGGGCTGGAGAGATGGCCTAGCGGTTAAGAGTGCCGACCGCTCTTGCAGAGGACCCGGGTTCGATCCCCAGCACCCACATGGCGGCCGAAAACCATCTGAAACTCCAATTCCAGGAGAACTCCAGTTCCAGGGGAATCTGACACCGTCTTCTGACCTCCGCGGCATTGCATGACACGGGTGCACAGACTTGCATGCAGACAGTGCATTCATNTAGAATGTTATTTACTTTTCTTGGTCCTTGAGAATCTCTCTTATACCTGTGGATATTAGGGTTTCTTTTTTTGTTGTTGTTCTTTTCGAGACAGGGTTTCCCTGTAGCCCCAGCTGTCCTGGAACTCACTCTGCAGACCAGGCAGGCCTTGAACTCACAAAGATCTGCCTGCCTCTGCCTCCCGAGTGCTAGGATTAAAGGTGTGCGCCACCATGCCTGGCTTAGGGTTTCATTTTTATAACTGATGCCTAAAATTTTACTCTTAATACCTGTGGAATGTTTGTACTTCATCTTGTTTTGTTTTTTGAGTGTTTTTTAAATATTTTTTTTCTGTATTCCTTTGATCTTCTGTTACTCTAAAATATACGTACATATCCTTCATCCATATACCGAAACTTCCTAACTCTGAAAAGAAATAGTATCTTAGTTCTAGAACCTGTTAAGGGATTCACAATATAAGAGCACAGTTGTTTTCAGATCATATGAATGTTGCTCAGTGTGCCTTACAACTAGATAATTGGTGCTAGCATCCACAGATGAGGGATACCATTTGTTTTTTGTTTTTCTGGGACTGTGTTACTTTACTTAACATGATATAGTCTAGTTCCATCCATTTACCTATAAAGTTTATGATGTCATCTTTCTTTTTTGTAATTTTTTTATTATATACATATTTTTGTCCAAGATTATGTTACTAATCAGATCTAGACCCGTGTCCCACTCCCTACCCCCCCCACCCCACCAGAGCACATGCATTCTGCCAAACATGCTTTTCATTTCTTTCTCAGTCTTTCTCAAAATTCTCCCTGTGGAAGTTGACTGTTTTAAGAAGAAGTTCACCGTTTTGGTCAGTTCTTTGATGCAGTCCTTTCTGTTGTTGTTGTTGTTATTGTTGTTGTTGTTGTTGTTGTTTCCAATATGCATCACACCCAACTACTTGGACAAAAATTCAAGGGGCCATGCACAAGAAATACTTACAACTAGGTAATTGGAACTAGCATCCACAGATGAGGGAAACCATTCATCGTCTGCTTTTCTGGGACTGTGTTACTTCACTTAACATAATATCTTCTAGTTCCATCCATTTACATGTGAAACTCATGATGTCATCTTTCTTTACTGCTACATAGAACTCCATTGTGTAGATGTAACACATTTTCTCTATCCATTCTTCAGTTGAGGGGCACGTGGGTTGGTTTCACCTCCTTGCTATTGTGAAGAGAGCTGAAATAAACATGGCTGTACATGTATCTCTGCGGTAAGATGAGTTTGTGGGTACATGCCCAGGAGAGGTATGGCTGGGTCAGGTGGCAAGTTCATTCCAAGTCTTCCAAGGGTTCTCCACACTGCTTTCCATAGTGGCTGCACAAGTTTACATTCCCACCAGCAGTGGATGAGTGTTCCTCTTTCCCCACAACCTCTCCAGCACTTGGTGTCATTTGTTTTCTTGATCCTAGCCAGTCTTATTGGAGTAAGATGATATCTTAAAGTGGTTTTGATTTGCATTTCCTTAATGATTAGTGATGTTGAGCAGTTCTTGAGGTGTTTCTCAGACATCTCTAATTCCTCGCTTGTGAAGTCTCTGTTCAGTTCTTTGCTCCATCTATTGAGCGGGTCATTTGTTTTCTTTTTTCTTTGTTTTTTGAGTAGTTTATATATTCTGGAAATCAATGCTTTGTCAGATGTATCTGCAGTGAAGGTTTCCTCCCACTCTGTGGGATTTCTCTTCACTTCCTTGATTGTTTCTTTTGATGTACAGAAGCTTTTGAGTTTGATGAGGTCCCATTTGTCAATTGTCGACCTTAATTCTTGTGCAGCTGCTGTCTGATTTAGGAAGTCTTTTCCTACGCCTATGTCTTGTAGTCTGCTGCCAACTTTTTCTTCTATCACCTTCAGAGTTTGGGGTTTCACGTTGAGGTCTTTAATCCATCTGGAGTTGACTTTTGTACAGGGCGAGAGGTAGGGGTTTAATTTCATTCTTCTACAAGTGGTGATCCAGTTTTGCCAACACCACTTGCTGAAGATGCTGTCTTTTCTCCATTGTGGCTTCTTGGCCCCCTTGTCAAATATGAGATGGCTGAAATTGTATGTGCTCAGATTTGGATCTTAGGTTTTGTTCCATTGGTCAACAGGTCTGTTTTTGTGCCAGTACCAAGCTGTTTTTATGACTATAGCCCTGTAGTATAGTTTGAAGTCTGGTATAGATACCCCCCCCCCCCGTATTGCTCTTTTTACTCAAGGTTGTTTTGGCTATTTGGGTTCTTTTCTTTTTCCAAATGAAATTAAGGACTTTTTTTTCCAAGCCTGTGAAGAAACTCTTGGGGATTTTAATTGGGATTGCATTAAATCTATACTAGAGTTTGGGTAGAATAGACATTTTTACTATATTAATTTTCCTAATCCATGAGCATGAGAGGTTTTTCCCTCTTCTGCTGTCTTCTTCAATTTCTTTCTTCAAGGCTTTAAAGTTTTTGTTGTAGAGATCTTTAGTGTCTTTGGTTAGGTTTGTTCCTAGGTATGTTATTGTTTTTGAGGCTATTGTGAGTGGGAAGGTGACCTTAAATTCCTTCCTCAGTTGCTTGTTGTTGGTGTAAAGAAATGCTACTGATTTTTTTAGGTTAATTTTGTATCCTGCCACTTTGCTGAAGCTGTTAATCATTTCTAGTTTTCTGGTGGAGTTTTTAGCATTCCTTAAGTAAACAATCATCAGCAAATAGGGATAGCTTGACTTCCTCTTTTCCAATTAGTACTCCTTTAATTTCCTTTTCTTGCCTTATTGCTCTAGCAAGTGTTTCAAGCACTATATTGAAGAGGAGTTCTATGCCTTTGACATAATCCAGCATCCCTTCATGCTTAAAGTCCTAGAGGGAATTGGATTGGAAGGATCATTCCTCAATGCAATCAAAGCCATATACAGGAAACCCACAGCCAACATCATCCTAAATGGATTTTGTTAAAGAATTTTTCTGCATCAATTGAGATGATCATGTGGTTTTGTCTTTCAGTCCATTTATGTGTTTTATGATATTTATTGATTTTCATATATTGAACCATCCCTGCATCTCTGGTATAAATACAACTTGGTCATGATGGATGATCTTTTTGATGTGGGTCTGTATTTGGTTTGCAAGTGTTTTGTTGGGAATTTTTGCATCTGTGTTCATTAATGAGATGGGTCTATAGTTCTTTTTGGTTGTATCTTTGCCTGGTTTTGGTATTAGAGTAATGCTGGCTTCATAGAAGGAATCTGGGAGATTTCCTTCTGCTTGTATCCTTCTGAACAATTTGAGTAATAATGGCTTTAAGTCTTCTCGAAATGTTTTATAGAATTCTGCAGTGAAACCATCTGGGCCTGGGCTTTTTTTAGTTGGGAGGTTTCTTATTACATCTTCAATTTCTTCATACATTATGAGTCTGTGTAAGCCGTGGATCTCTTCTTGGTTAAGCTTTGGTGATTCTCAAGATTTTAGATATTCATCCATTTCTTCTAGCTTTTCAAACTTAGTAGAGAATAGGTTTTTGAAGCATTCCCATATGATTGTCTGGATCTTTTTAGTTTCTGTTGTGATATTTCCCCTTTCATCATAAATTCTATTGATTTGGAGTTGCTCTTTCTTTCATTTGGTTAACTGGGCTAGAGGTCTCTCTATCTTGTTTATTCTCTCAAAGAACCAACTTTGGATTCATTGATTTTTTTGTATTGTTTTCTTTGTTTCTATTTCATTGATTTATGCTTCGATTTTTGTTATTTCTTCCTGTCTGTTGCATTTAGGGTTCATTTGTTGTTGTCTCTCAAGTGTTTTGAGCTACAGTGTTAGATCTATCACTTGTGCTCTTTCTGTTTTTCTAATGTAGATACCCAGGGCTAAAACTTCCCACTTAGGACTGCTTTTAAAGTATCCCATAGGTTTTGTTGTGTTGTATTATCATTGTCATTCAGTTTCAGGAATGCTTTTATTTCTTTCTTTATTTCTTTCTTGACCCATTCAATCACCAGTTCCATCCACTCGAGGACAAAATCAGGTCTTGCTAGACCAGGCTTCCCTTTTTGAAGCATGAGCAGACTTTCCTCTTTATAGACTGGACACTGGCTGAAGTCCCATTAGTGGATCTCCAAGACCTCCCTGCACAGGAAGACTGGTGAGTCACATTTACTAATACTGATAAATATGAAAACATACATGCAAATAGCCTCTAATCCCTTTTATAAGTTAATTTTTTTGTCTTTTTGAGACAGGATCTCCTTTTCACCCCAGCTGGCCTGGAGTCCACTCTATAGACCAGGCTGGACTTAAATTTACAGAGATCTACCTGCCTCTGCTTCCCATGTGCTTGGATTACAGGCATGTACTACTATGCCTAGCTAAGAGTTATTTTTTTTAACAAATTTAGTGCTGTGCAACTGAATCCAATCTTCTAGACCCTCATGGTGTAAACAGAATCAACTCCCATGAGTTGCCCTCTGACTTCCACTCATGCGCCATAGCATGGGGCTTCACACACACATACACTTATGTGCATATATTCACACAAAATAAGGAAATAAACAGGAAGATTTTATAAAAGAAGCATGTACTTAATTCTGGGTATATTTTTATGATTTATCACTTTACATATGTAAAGTGATATATATATATATATATATATATATA